>JAJOZX010000307.1:1377500-1606482 GCA_023014485.1 Bathynomus jamesi
CGACTCAGAAGCAATTTCTTTTCTTTGGGTTTTGTGATCTTCAGTCAGTTCGCGAGGAACAAACCGTGAACACACTTTTAAGTATCTCAGTTGCTGAATTATCGTATTCACACTTCCTTCACTAATTCCTAGCTCCAGTGATAGCTCCTTCTATGTGACGCGCCGATTTGATCGCATGATGCTGTTAGCACGTTGCACAATGTGAGATGTCACAGCCGATGCCGGGCGACCGCTACGTGGCTCATCATCGAGGCTGGCTCTCCCTCTCTCCCATGATCTCACACGTTTAGACCAGCGTCCAACTGTGCTTCGATCAACAACAGCATCTCCGTAAACGTTTTGTAGACGTTTGTGAATATTTCCAACTGTTTCCTTCTCTGCGGTTAAGAACTCGATAACAGCTCTCTGTTTACGACGCACATCACTGTCAGACACCATTTTCTAAACTGCGTTAACCATCAGTTTTATACAAGGGCGTTTAAAAGCGGTTTTATACAAGGAGGGGGAGGTTCAAATTGAAAAATCTGGTTATGTGAAGAGCAGAAAGTTCAAACACGGTCCAAAAGACATTTCAGCCTCATGGCCTATTATTTAGCTAAGAAAAAAGGGTGGGGCAAAATATATTGAGTGCCCCTAGTATATATATATATATATATATATATAAACCTTTGGTTAGCTTCCGCCGAATTGTTCATTCTGACGAAGGTCAAGCTTTTCACTCCACCTTAGACCTACAGTTTAACGTGGAATCCGAACCACGCCCCATCAGCAGCCCAGCGTCTTAACCACTAGGCCACCTAGGGTACCCATTATTATCTACCAACCACTTTTATTGTGTGGAAAGATGAACAGCTGGGTTTTGCTGTGCGCCGGCTGCCGTCGGGTCTCGAACCCCGGGCCGATGGATTCGTAGTCAGCGACGCTAACCACTACACCACCGAGGTGTGTATATATATATTATTGGAGGGAAAATAAAGGATGTCCGGCTCCCTGGAGGCATCTTTGATTAAAGAAGAAGAAAGTAAAATGATCTAATTTTACCTTTTGAATATTTCATGTGAACGATGAAGCGGAAAAAGGCAATCAGGTTCACAATTTTGAGGCGAGAGAAGTAAAAGGATTTTAAAATTTTTTGTACTACTCATATTTTGGCGACATGACATGACACCGTCACTCTCGTGCAGAAGGTTTGGTCGGTTAGCGCAGACGGGAGGAAGGGACACAATTAAGGGTAATACAAATGAATATTTGAATAAGAGAGAGAAAAAGAGAGAGAGAGAGAGAGTTACAAGGACAAGAGGAAGCCTCAAAAACCTCTCGGTCCACTCGGGGAGGTTACTGTTATTAAACTGGTTCATTTTTAACCTATTCTAGCAGTAGTAGAAAACGATAAAAGGCATAAGGCTCTCTCCCCACCCAGCGCTCCCTCCCCGCCAGAGTCGGGTACGGAAAAAGGTTGAAAAATACCTTGACCCTGGAAAAGTAGCCAAGGAAATTTTACAGGAAAGAATATATAAGCTAGCTCTACAATTTCGCTACTAACACAGAGATCGTACACTAGATAGCACCGCTGTATAAACTAACCAATAATATACTCGTGCCGATCGTACGTCAACCACTTGGTATCATCACAAAAAACTGGAACGTATGGTTTTGATTCTACAGGGTGGGCCGTAAGTTTCCATACATAGGAAAAATAAACATTTTGTTATGGACAACCATTTTTATTTATATAATATGCTCTACATGGTTGCCATTGTTTTGAAAACACATTTCAATACGTGTTCCCCACTGTTGATGAACACGCAGTTGACGTTATGCTTGTAATGGCGTTGGTGATACGTTCCTTTAGATGATTTATGTCTCGTATCTTTTCCTGATACACCATGGCCTTCAAGTGCCCCCAAAGATAGAAATCAAGGGGGGTGAGATCTGGGGATCTGGGAGGCCACTCCACAGGACCACGCCGACCAATCCAAGCATTCGGAAACTGCTGATCCAAATACCGACGCACGTGAAGACCATAATGAGGTGGAGCTCCATCTTGCTGGAAGTAAACTGGGAAGTTACCTTCCTCGTTTAGCAGGGATGGGAAAATCTCTTCTTGCAACATGTTAAGATACCTTTCGGCATTAAGATTTCCACTGACAAAAATTGGTCCAATAATTCTGTCACCCCATATCCCGGCCCACACCATCATTTTACCGGCACCTTGCATCTTCGTCGGACTCAGCCAGTTAGGGTTAGCATTACTCCAATAACGTATGTTTTGCCGATTAACCTCTCCATTGACGTAAAAATTTGCTTCATCAGTAAACAAGATCTTACGTCAAACGCATATTCTTAGGGTATCTGAAACATAAAAACAATCGTTTAATTTTTCCTATGTATGGAAACTTACGGCCCACCCTGTATAAAAATATTTACAGCACTATTTACCGAGGCATTGGTCCAACAAAGATCCCATGACCCACTTCAGGCTACCCCCCAAAGGGATTAAGAGAGAGATAATGGTTAAACTTTCAATGTCTACACCCATGTACGCGCAAAACCATCACGCCGGCAAAATGATGAAATGCTTCTATAGGAAAGGGGTGGAAACAGGAATTAAGACCGGAAATCAGATTTTCCACGCCATGCCCTCACCCGTCACGCGCATCCAGATACCCAACAGAACGAAGAGAAAAAAGAAATCGCGACGGTAGAAAGGCAACTCCACTTCACCTAATCCATGTGATGCATTTTTTAATTTTTATTTTGTTTTTTGGTTCGTTATTAAATTAGTGTTTCTACAAAATATTTTTTTTACTCTGTTCTTAGACATATTAAGAAGACAGGCAAGTGTGTGAGCGTGTTTTCTGTAATTGGATGTCTGTTATGTGCATGTGTCTGACAAGAGAGCGAGAGAGAGATTCGTCGCTATTTGAGATTTTTGTAATTGGCTTTAACTTATTGTCAGTTTGGTTTGGACTATATATATATATATGGGATGAATTTCACAATTAAACACGTGAAATGAATGAAAAATGCAAACCCACAAGGAAAAAAAAAAACGATTCCAAGGCCTTTCGTGTATTCAGAGCTACACCTCTACATTCCCTGACGAGGTGTAGCTCTGAATACACGAAAGGCCTTGGAATCGTTTTTTCTTTTCCTTGTGGGTTTGCATCATATATATATATATATTTATATATATATATATATATATATATATATATATATATATATGTGTGTGTGTGTGTAAAACTGACTGCAATTTGGTCACCCCATAAATGGCAATTGGTTCTCGTTTCGAGAGTCACTATTTTAAATAAATTTTGTTTAATAATTATGGAAGCGTAAATAATATAATTTTGAAAAAAAAAATTTTATTCACACCTTTTGAACACTTCTGTTCAGAACAATACAAACAATACAAATACACGTTCACACACTTCCTCAGTAAAACTCACAAAATACGTTACCAAAATTACTAAAATACTAAGAAGGAACTTAGTGAAGAATTTTACTATTGATTTTTAAAACAACGTGTTTATAAATTCAAATAGATAATTGAACGAAGTTTAGATAAACTCTCGAAATGTGAGTCAAAGTTTAATTGACTTGAAATCTATTCAAATGAGTGACTGTTCTTGCCTAACTGGAAAACCATCAAGATGGAGAAATGGATCGAGTTTATTTGAACACACACACACACACACACACACACACACACACACACACACACAAAATGTGACATTAATCTGTTTTCATTAAATGTAAAAATTAGAATAATGATTAATAATTCAGATACTCTACTCTTGACCACGAATTTCGAAAAAAGTATAGTTCCAGAATCTAAGCTAAGAAAAGAAATTCACCCCCCCCCCAAAAAGTCACCTTCAATTTATAAAATAATTTGTACAGCTCCGCAAAATGCAAAAACTTGAATAGGAGATGTACTACCGGGTGATTACAAATGATCTTCTCGGTTTTAAACATTTATTATGAAAAAACTAACAAAGCTACAACGAAAAGAAAATATACAAATAAAGAAGAACTCAAACAGTTTTATTTACGAGCTATTGAAGTTCAATATGAGCTTTTGTGGCTCTGCAGACATCAAAGCGGTATTCTGTTTCCCTCCATACATTTTGTAGCATATCATACTGAGCTATTCTAACAGCCTCACGTATTCTTTCCTTCAAATATTCCAAAGTTGTTGCCATTGGTGGAACAAAAGCTTAATTTTTGACATATCCCCCCACATTTTGACATATCCCCAGAGGAAGAAGTCAAATGAGGTTAGATCGGGCGAACGAGCCGGCCGAGGAATGGGACCCCACGCCCGATCCAACGATCAGGCAATTGCTCATTCAGGAATGTTGTAACCTCAAAAGGAACCACAAAAGGAACCACGAAAGGAGCTAGTTTTTTTCATAATAAATGTTTAAAATCGGGAAGATCATTTGTAATCACCCGGTATTAATATACTTGTATTTTAATTATACTCAGTGGGGAAGGCCAGAAATTGGCACGGCGCTCAGGCCAACGAATGCGATCCATTGCGCTAATTCCTGGATTACTATTATTATCAGCACCACGGGGAGTCGAACCCCGACCTGAGTGTCTTAACTTCGCTGCTTATTGGGAAGTGATGTTACCCACTAAACCATGGGCGCTCGCTCATATCCTTTACATAAAATAAAAGAAAAACAACGTTTCCGTCAATTACGACGACAACGTAACAACGTAAAACGTAACAAATAGTTCGTCTCGATCGTCCGTTGTTTCATTATAACGAAACGATCCAAAATGCATCAATAACTTTCCTTCAAATAACGGAACTGGAATCCCGCCCACCACTCTTTCTTACAAGACGGTATCTTGACTAACTTGACATATTAACATTATCCGGAAACGAAATTTTTTCAAATTAAATAAATTAGAAAATTATACAAATTAAAATTTTTAAAATTAACTGATAAAAAAAGATGTATCGAAAGTGCCAAAAAACGTCGAAAGTGCCAAAAAAAATCCATTTCTTATATTATTTTCAGTATTTTCAAGAATCTTACGTTCATAAAATATTATTATTTTTCATCTTTAAAACTTAATTAATTCTCTCATTATCGTAATTAGAAGAAAAAAATATCATAAGTAATATTTACAGGGTAGTTTCGGGTTTCAGAGTATTTTTTTTTCCTTCCAGAAAATGACACAAGAAAGGGTGGGGTTGGTGTTGTTACATACAGGCTGTGAACATGAGTCAGAGGGATAAATGATCAAAAGGAGGACACACTATTAGCGTGTGCCATCATTTCTAAGGAACAGTTTATTAATGTCCTTATATCCATACGCGACAGAATCTGTATGTGTAATGAACTGTATGGCATGCAGCTTGATCACCTTTTGTAAAGGCAAAAAATAATAAATCTCTCTCTCTCTCCTCTCTCTCTCTCTCTATGTGACTTTATATATATATATATATTATATATATATATATATATATATATATATATATATAATAATAATAATAATAATACAAACAACGATTATCTCTATAATCCCCCTTGAAAGGGATTCTTATTTTATGAGGTGGGCACGACCCGCGTACTCGAATAAGAAAAAAAAAGAAAGTCAAATAAATGATCTTATGTCACGGCTCCTTCGTCAGCAGAGGACATTACACGAAAGGGACATCCAGAAAGATGCTTTCACTACGTCGGGAAATACAACGAAACTTTTTGAGATTAACTATACCGCAAGGAATGACACCAAACAAGGAAAAAATAGCCACATCTTCCCGTTTATTTACTGAAAAAAAAAAAGTTCAACATATATACTATATATATATATATATATATATGTGTGTGTGTGTGTGTGTGTGTGTGTGTGCCATTTAATGTAAGCGTGAAGGAAATAGGAAAAGTAGGAAATAGATGTGGAAACATTTCTGAGATTAGCATAATAAATGCATTGCATGAAATTAGGCCTTTGCAAACTCGGAGAAACAGAATAGAATTCATCTTACTAAGGATGTTGTACTTTTAAGCGCACACACACACACACACATATATATATATATATATAATATATATATATATATATATATATATATATATATATATATATATATAGGGTGTTTCAGGAGGAAAGGTCAATACTTCGGGTGGTGATAGTATCGGTCATTGTGAGAAAAAAAGTTCATATGAACATGTGTCTAATTCTGAATGGTTACGGAGATAGAGCTGTTTGAATCTACAAATACAAAAGCATTGTTAATGGTAATCAAGAAAGAGAAACCAATTACTGTTTCTAACATGTAATGTTTAAACATTGGCATTTTGAATGGTATCAGATACAGAAATGACAAATTTGTTACAGTTTACAATACGTTTTCGAAAATCCCACCGTCAACCTCAATGCACTTTGCAACTCGTGTCCGAAGATCGCGTGTTGTTCGTCTGAGTTGATCTTGACGTTCCTTTATGCGGGCAGCAGCATCCAAAATGCGCGCAAGCAATTCGTCTCGTGTATGTACCTTTCTTTTGTAAACTTGATTTTTCATCCACCCCCACAAACAATAATAATCTAACGGAGAGAGGTCTGGAGACTTTGGTGGCCATTGAATGGGACCACCGCGGCCGATCCATCGACCAGGGAAAGTTTGATTTAGGTATTGCATCACCAGACGGGTAGAATGTGGAGGAGCTCCGTCATGCTGAAAGTACATACCAGCGCCTGTAGCCAAAGAAACATCCTCCAATAGTCCTGGCAATTCATTTTGCAGAAATTCTAGGTAACTTTGTCCTGTAAGACGATTCTCTAAAGTAACAGGGCCAATCAGCTGATCATCGATGATACCACACCACACATTGGCAGAGAAGCGATGTTGAAAATTTGTTTCCACAGTGGCATTGGATTTTCGTTTGACCACCGATGAGAGTTACGAGTGTTGTTGATACCGTCACGGGTGGAAGTAGCTTCATCGGTGAACAGTATTAATCGAAGCAATCAGCGATTAGCATTTACCCAATGACAAAATTCCAGTCCAATGGCAGCGTCTCTTGGTTGAAGGTGTTGTACACGCTGCACATGATATGGATGCAAGCCTTCCTCACGTAATGTTCGCCATACTTTTGTGTGTGGTACACCGAGACGTGTAGAAATTCTTCGTGAGCTAGTAGTAGGACTACGCTCTACCAACTGAAGAATGTTTCCCACTTCGTCCACATCTTGTTGAACTTCACGTTCAGATGAAACATGAGCGCTGGGAAGTGTACCAATCTCATGCAATGTGTTGAAAACCCTGGTAAACACTCTTCGATCCGGAATTCTGCGGTTCGGAAACCGTCGACGGTATTCTGCAACAGCAGCTGTTGCACTTCCATCGCAAAAACCGTAGACATACACCATATCTGCATATTCGACATGTGTGAAGGTGTGTGACATTCTTAACACTGCTTCAAACACCAAACAATGTCACTCACAACAGTCAGCTGTCGATTGGCTTATGTTACATGCTTACATTACAGCTTACATGGTTCAAGGTTATAGGGGAGGGAAGGGGGAGGAAGTGCTGCGCGCGCATCAGATTCAAACAGCTCTATCTCTGTAACCACTCAGAATTAGACACATGTTCATATGAACTTTTTTTCTCACAATGACCGATACTATCACCTCCCGAAGTATTGACCTTTCCTCCTGAAACACCCTGTGTGTGTGTATGTGTGTGTGTGTGTGTGTGTACTAGTTGATAACCGGCATGCAGAGTGCAGTGGGTAGAATGGAAAGGAATTACTGCTTGCGTTAACAATATTCATATACGAGTAGAACCAATATCAAATTAATTTGATATATATATATATATATATATATATATATATATATATATGTACGGATAGAATGAAATATCAAATGAATTATATATACAGTATGTTCCAGGGAATCTGTGTAACTAAGGATTTCGTGAAATCCCTAAAATGTTCAGGGATTTCATGTAACGTTAAGTCGTGATATTTTCGGTAGTTTTAACAAAAATATCACGACTTAACCTAACCAATCGTCAAGGGTGTACAGTTGACCTAACCGGGCATTTAGTTAACTTAATCGGGCATTCAATAATTTTCCCCGTAGATTTAACGAAACTATCCTGACTTAACGTTACATGAAATCCCTGAATATTTTAGGGATTTCATGAAATCCCTAGTTACACAGATTCCCTATAACATATATATATATATATATATATATATATATATATATATATATATATGATGAATTAAACGATTATTAAGCTAATTTTTATATCTTATACTAAAGAGTTATAAATATTCAGAGAAGAAAAGTTTATGAATTTTACTACTACCACTACTACTACTACTACTAATAATAATAATAATAATGCTACTAGTACTACTACTACTACTACTAATACTAATGATGATGCTACTACTGTTATATTACTACTAATAATAATAGTAATAAGTGAGATTGTTTAACTTCCTCTTAACGGTAAAGACCACGTGACTTTGGGGAACTACAGCTTTACGTGAAATTCGAGCCAGGGGTCGCTGCATCATCCGAAGGCAGGGAAGGGTCAACCCTCTTATCGCTGAACAGACCTAACGTCGATTAACTTTGCTGATCAAACAAGAAGCGGTGTTGCGACGTGGCCATGGCATAAGCCCTTTTATTATTGAAATAATCCTGGGGGCTATCGCTGTCAACGCCAAATTTCACCATTTTGGGGACCATAACATCGACACTCTAAAATAGTAACTTAATCTAACCTAACCTACAATATACTCGCGATAGAATGTTAAGTCGATCAGACGTCGTAATCCCGTTTTCGGAGACTAAATAATTACTAAAAAGATGAAAATTATTAAATAAATTTTGAAAATTGAAATTAAATTTAAATAATATTTCAGGACTCTGGAGACACAAAAGTTGTTTAAACAAAACAAACATACACACATACGCACGCACACACGCACGGACGTACCAAGTTCGAATCCTAAATGGTGAACACCTGTTTGAAAATTAATATTTTAATGATGTTCCAGAAGAGATTCTTGAAAAAAAATTGTATCAGAATTTCTGTCGCAAATTTAAACTCGTTATGAAAAATATATGGAGAGAGAAAAGTAAAACCATGTATGCTATCATGTAACCTGCTTCAAACATAAAGTGGCCTTTGTAACCCTTCAAACACTTATATTATATATATATATATATATATGTATATATATATACATATATATATATATATATATATATATATATATCATATACTGTATATTTTTTTATACAGGAAGGAGGGGCCAAGGGCAAATGCCCGCTAAAACGCCCCCTCCTACCACCATAGAGGAAGAAGAGAGCCAAATTCAAGGTTCAAGGTTTTCGAGTAGCCTGTGGACACTGCGTTTAAAAGATTGGAGGTTATAGAGAGGGGGAAAGATGGATTGAGGAAGATTGTGCCAGAGTTGAAGGGTTGAGTAAATGAAAAATTGAAAATGCCGATTAACCCTTGCATTAAAAAGTTGGACAGAAAAGGAGTGGGAATGTGTCGAAAGTCTGGTACTGCGTGTTCTCCTTGAAGGAAGAGGCATGCACTTAGAGAGTTCAAAAGAACAGTGTTCGTTATAATAACGAGAGTAAAGAGAGAGGGATTGAAGACAGTCAGTAAAGGGCGGGGAACTGATGAGACGAAAAGCCTTTGATTCTATCCGGTCAAGTAGAGCTGTGTGGGTTGAGCCACCCAACACATGAGAAGCGCATTCCATACAGGGTCGGACGAGACCCCTGTACAAAGACAGCAATTGAGTTGGGGGTGAAGAAATGGCGAAGCCAGTACAACGCACCTAACCTCTTAGAAGCTGTTTTAGAAAGAGAGTACATGTGATCTTTCCAGGAAAGATTACGAGAAAATAACTGAGCTGTGAAGGGGCCGGCAAAGTAAAGGGTGGCATCATCGGCATAGGAGTGGATAGGACAAGAAGTGTAACTTAATAGATCATTTATACATAAAAGGAAATGAGTGGGTGACAGGATAGAGCCCTGAAGGACATCATTATTAATAGTTTTAGGAGAATAACAGTGGCTATCTACAACCTCAGCTCTAGCTCGGCCAAAAGAGGAATTAGAGATGAAGGCACAGATACAAAGATTGAAACCGAAAGGGAGTAGTTTGGTAATTAAGGATTTGTGCCAGACTATCAAATGCTTTTAATATGTCTAGCGCAATAGCAAAGGTTTCACCGAAATCCCGAAAGGAGGATGATCAAGAGTCAGAGAGATATGCAAGAAGATCGATAGTAGAGCATCCTTTGCGGAACTCATACTGACGATTTGAAATAATATTGTGAAACAAATGATGTTGAAGAATTTTCTTATTAATGATAGATTAAAAAATTTTAGAAAGGCAAGAAATCAAAGCAGTTGGACGATAGTTGGATGGTTGAGAACAGTCAACCTTCTTTAGGACAGGCTGAATGAAAACGCACTTCCAGCAGGAAGGAAAAGTACTAGATGAAAAACAAAGACGAAAGAGTTTGCCTTGGCAGGATGTCAGCACAGAAGCACAGTTCATGAAAACAACAGGAGGAACACCATCAGGATCGTACACCTTCCTACAATTGAGCTCAAATAGGGCAGTAAAAACATTCTGATTTCTGACAGAATTAAGTCAGAGGGAGGAGGAGATGGAGAAACAGCACCAGAATCATCCAGGGTTGAGTCGGAGGCGAAAGTCTGAGCGAAGAGTTCAGCTTTATCAGGAGAAGAGACGGCAACTGAGCTGTCAGATTGGAAAAGAGGAGGGAAGAAAGAAGATGAAAAGTTGTCAGCGAGAAGAATTAGAATTAAATAGCTTTTTCACATTTCTGTTGGATGAAGGAATTTTTTGCAAGTTGAAGAACAGATTTTTCACGATTCCAGGCAGAGATATAAGTTGAGTGAGAGTCAGGAGTTGGATGGTGACGGTACCTCCTGAAAGCCTCCTCTCTGTCGCGAATAGCGTTAGAACAAGCAAAGTTAAACCAAGGTTTTTGCACTAGTTGTAGTACTAGAATATGGAATGTACGCCTCCATGCCCGAGAGGATTACCTCCGTGATGCGCTCAGCGCACCCGGAATACCCTTAATCATGGCAGCAGTAATCATTCCATGGGAAATCAAAGAAGTACTTCTTAAGAGTCTCCCAATAAGCAGTGCCAAAGGCGCCTCCTCTCGGGAGGATGCGAAGGCCGAATTGGAGTGATAGGAAACAAATATAATATTGTGGTCGGAGGAGCCAAACGGAGAAAACAGTTTGACAGAATAAGAAGGATGAGAGGTGAGAAATAAATACAGAATGTTGGGCCTACCTCCAAGGCGATCGGAGATAAAACTTCTGTTAAAAAGAAATAGAATTTGAAAGTGGAATACAAAAATACGCGTGTTTTTGAAGTATTCACAGAGATAGATTTAAAAAAAAAATGCTCACTGTGTTCATCCGCCCAAGCCTTTGTAGACTGCAATCTTACTGGTACTGATCGGCAAACTCCGCTGCCAGTTAAGGCACTACGGCAACCATAACAGCCTTGAGTGCTAGAAAAATTTGAGATTTCGTCTCATACACTTTGATTGTACCTCATAAAGAAGCTAGCTGCAGTCAAATTCGGAGACCGCACTATCTAACAATCGGCCCACGCTACCAATCGACTGACAAAGAGACCATTCTTTCAAGGTCGTCTGGTCCTCGGTGTAATGTTGACACTTCCAGGTTTCACCTAACTACTGTACAAGGTTCAGAATGTTTTTTGGATATTAAAGGAGTCCGGCCACAATGCTTCTGGGACCGCCGAACAATTTCTGCTACATTCTGTAAGTAGTGAAGAATAGTTTTCTTAATCCTAGCCTCTCGGGGTATGTGGTATCTGTAATTAATTAATTCATATAAATTACCTTCTGTGTAACAGGTGCAACTTTGACACAACAGCATGTCCCATCAAAGGTTTCTTAACTTTGGCTCTACCATATATATATATATATATATATATATATATATATATATATATATATATATATATATATATACTGTGTGTGTGTGTGTGTATATGGGATGAATTTCACAATTGAACACGTGAAATGAATGAATGATGCAAACCCACAAAGAAAGAAAAAGAAAAATTATTCTCTGACGAGGTGTACTGTACTTCTGAATACACGAAAAGCCTTGGATCATTTTTCTTTTTCTTGTGGGTTTGCATCATATATATATATATCGGGTGGGAAAAAAAGGGAGACTTCGAACTTTGGCTGTAAAATCCAAAGTTATGGTCAGATTTCAATATTTTTTTCACATCCCTCAACTAAGTAAATTTCCTATACGATAAGCGGATTTCAAAGAAAACTAATGAAAATTACGGATTTATTGAACATTTCTTTATGCCACTGGAAATTCTCCATTTACACTACTACTGCATTGTCGGGTCGGCAGAAAAAAAGGGAGACCTTTTAAATCCTTCATATCTCGGCAAATACGGTACATAGAACCATGAAATTTTAGTATGTTAGCACTAGGTAATTTTATGGTTTGTATGCCATGTTTTAGCATCTCCTGTTATGTCGATTTTCTTGAGAAGCTTGTCCAACCCTCCTGCAGTTGGCTTACGTTAATTAAACTCGCTTTAATTATTGCAAGATTTTTCTGGAATATTCGCCATAAATCCAGTTTCTCAGCTAAAATGCTAAAAGATTGCACACAAACCATAAAATTACCTGGTACTAACGTACTAAAATTTCATGGTTCTATGTACCGTATTTGCCGAGATATGAAGGATTTAAAAAGTCTCCCTTTTTTTTTTCTGCCGACCCGACAATGCAGTAGTAGTGTAAATGGGAGAATTTCCAGTAGCATAAAGAAATGTTCAATAAATTCAAAATTTTCATTAGTTTTTGAAATCCGCTCACCGTATAGGAAATTTACTTAGTTGTGAGGTGTGAAAATAATATTGAAATCTGACCATAACTTTGGATTTTACAGACAAAGTTCGAAGTCTCCCTTTTTTTTGCCCACCCGATATATATATATATATATATATATATATATATATATATATATATATCGTAAATAACGACGCTTTGTATAGGAGAATTATCCGCGCAAGATGAGAGCGAAAGAACGAAACAAATGAAAAAATGAGGTACCCACCCGGGAATCGAACCCGGGATCTTCCGATTGCCGGTCAGATATGATAACCACTACACCACAGGCCTCACCCAAACAAATGTCGTAATCCCTCTACATACGCGCAGAAACCAATGCCCCAAAGGGGCACCTCCCGCATGCCGTAACATATATACATTATAACTGCAAACACGCAGTATAATTAACGTAAAGAACGACGCTTTGTATAGGAGAATTATCCGCGCAAGATGAGAGCGAAAGAACGAAACAAATGAAAAAATTATTATCAATTATACTGCGTGTTTGCAGTTATAATGTATATATGTTACGGCATGCGGGAGGTGCCCCTTTGGGGCATTGGTTTCTGCGCATATGTAGAGGGATTACGACATTTGTTTGGGTGAGGCCTGTGGTGTAGTGGTTATCATATCTGACCGGCAATCGGAAGATCCCGGGTTCGATTCCCGGGTGGGTACCTCATTTTTTCATTTGTTTCGTTCTTTCGCTCTCATCTTGCGCGGCTAATTCTCCTATACAAAGCGTCGTTCTTTACGTTAATTATACTGCGTGTTTGCAGTTATAATATATATATATATATATATATATATATATATATATATATCCAAGAGAAACGCATTTTTACCAATCTGGGCCAGTACCCAAAACTTCACAACCAGAAAGTTGCAGAAGAAGAGAGATATCGTCATTTCTTATAATATCGTCATTTCCCTTTTCAAAAGTACATTTTGACTTTATATAGCCAGAAATTAAACTCCAAATCACAATCTCACCAAAGGTCGGTGAAAGAAGCGAGTACTAAACTATAGTATTTGACAGACATTTCGTGGCATTGGTTGCGAAAATGGTAGTGATAATTGTGAAATAAAACTAAATAGTTATACATTCTCAGCAAATAGATCTCTTAGAGGAAGAGTATAATACTTAGTTTTGGAAAATACAGAGTGAACCCCATAAAAGTAGCCCCAAGAAAATTTTACACCAAAAAAGAAATATGAAATATTTTCTTGGGGCCGCTTTTATGTGGCTCACCCTGTATCTACACATACCTTTATTAATATAAATAGTTTTATTAATATAAATAGTTTAAAGAGCTAACGGCAAAAATTCTTATAATAGAAGTAAAAAAGAATTAAATTTGTTAGTCTCGCTAAGCTCACTAATAACCACTTACTCTATTCTGTGGTGATTTTAACTTCCTTTCAGTAACACGGATGGAAAATGATGGGAGTTTGGGCGAAAAAAAAAAATTCATGGACGTCCGCCAAAGGAAGTTAGAATTCAAAAAAAGATGTTAGCAGAAATTATGAAAAATACCCCCTTATTTAAGAAATTACAGAATTTTCACGGAGAAAAAAATTCACTGGACTTAATTATATCCAACAAAAGGAACATGAAAATAAAAATAATGTTACCACAAAAATTTCTACTCAGAGTCTAACGCAAGTATTTAAATGAAACTAGATTAGAACCCAAAACTTATCCAAAAGAAAGCGAAGGTATTTTTGCAGAATAAACTAAATTTAAATGAAATCGTAAACAAAGAAAAAATAGAAGAAATTAACTCGGAACTTTTACTTGAAAAGAATAGAAGAACGCTCTTAACAACAGGAGATAGAATAAAGCCGATAATGTCAGCACCCATACCAATAAAACAAAAATGAAAATGGTCCGTTATTGAAAGGAAGACCGTGGCACTATTACGAAAAAGTAAACAAACTAGAACGAACAAATGGACGCGAAATAAACAAGGAAAAAACCAAATTCGGAATAAGAAAAATGGAGTGAAATCGAGAGTGACCCGAAAAAAAAATTGCCGAAGAGTTTCTCGATAAAGAATATAAAGCATCAAGAACGGGAAAAAATAATCCAAGATATATTTACTCTTTCGTAAAAGGGTGAACTTTACAGTATAAAGCGATATTAAAGTTCCTGTGAAATACAGTTCCTTCAAGTCAGAGCTAAATACACAAATCGTCGACAAGGAATAAGCGAAACGTTTAAGAAACAATTTAATTCAATCTTTATCTTTCCAAAACCTGAAATGAAGTTTGAGAACTCAAACATTCCTCTGGAAACTACTACATAGAACTTACATGTTGATCCAAATAGCAAGTGATTTATGATACTAATTACTGCCAAAAAGATATAATTAGTGCGTTGTTTCAATTAATAGAAACAGTGGCACCGGGAAAGCGTGCCAACACGGAGTGGAAATTCTGTAAATGAATGCGAAGAAAGTATAGTAGAGTCATTACGCGTTTGTGGAGAAAATCATTTGACACTTTAAAAGGGAAAGCTCTGGTCTAGTTACAAAGGAGAAAACAGAGTCCTACTGAATACCGACCAGTAGCACTCACCTCACGCTCTATGAAGCAATTTGAAAGCAAAATAAGAAATAAAAACTGTCACTGCGCTGTTTAGAAGAGAATGGATTTTATGACCGACCCAACTTTCACTGGAAACTGTTAATTCAGATTGTTTAAAGTAACCAGAAAAAATGTTAGAAGCACTGATTGCGCCGAAAAGCCAAAAACAAAATACAAATAGAATTTTACAGACTTTGCGAGTCTTCCATAAATGTAATTTTGAAATAATTGCAATGAACTTTAAAAAATAGTTATCACTGTAAGGCGTCGTTTGTGGATCTGCAATGATTTCATTCAAAGATGCGAAAGAGTATATTACAGTAGGTTTCATCACTAATGGTGAATAAGGAACACTATATGTATAGTGTAGTACTCAACTTGGTATTCATAAAAATGATCACGGACAAAGAGAAAGATAGCAAAGTTAGTATCACTGAAGAAGATGAACAAAAGTGACAAAAAGATTTGAACACAATATTTAAATGGCGTGAAGAAAATAATGCGAAGCTCATTTAATGTCATATTTCAATTTCTCGAACGTGAGGACGAAAGAACTTCAACAAAGTAGCCTACGTATGTAAAACGAGCAACGCCAATCAGATCACACCAAAAACTTAAGTTAGAGGTTTAAAAAAAAAGAGTATTGCACGGTGATGCATAATTCAGAGTAAAATAAAATTCAAAAATTGCCACAGTGAAATAATGAGGATGATACGTATGGAGGAGTTTTCGGAGCAAACGAGGGAGGGCATCAGAACAACTGCCCCCCGTTAGACAATTGCACGTCTAAATGGTTAGGCTAATCTGCACCAAATTTAGTATACAAATTAAAGGAGAACCAGGGAAGGTCTTAATAACACACTCGCCCCTGCCAGTCCGCCCCTAAGTTGTGTTTCGGGGCCTATATATATATATACACACCTTCCTTTCAACCTTTAAAAGGTTCCGCGCGATGATTCCTCATTTCACGAAGGTCAAGCTTGTCGCCCCTCTCCGAGGGGAATAGTATTTAATTAAAAAAATAAAAAAAACACTAAATTTCGCAACGAATGTCAATAGTAAAAATACGTGTTTGGGTATGTATTAAGAAATCAGAAAAATTCTTTTGGAAAATGAAAAGGAAAACCTTTGATTACAACGTAAAATTATTATTTTCAGTATTTACTCTATTTGTTTTATCTGAGGATAAACATACCAAGCCGATGCTGCTGACTTCGCCCTGAACATTCGAGTGTTACCCGCTCTGGCATTCATCGCAGAAGATGAAGTGGTTGATGCCCTCGAGATGCTGCAACAGAATATGCCACCTGAAGCTGATCCCGTCGTAGACCACTTCGAAGATACATACATCGGCAGACAACGTCGGCATAACAGGCGAGCGCCACGTTTCCCTGCGAGCACGTGAAATATGCACGATCGTGTAGTGGAAGATCTACCTCGCACCAACAACTCCTTAGAAAGGTGGTATAACCACATGCAAGCTAATATCGGCTCATTCCATCCAAATATTTGGCAGTTTCTTGAAGTGTTGAAGAGGGAGCAGGCACTGAACACCGTCACCATGAACCAGATGATTGCGGGAGAGCCAGCACCATCACAGCGAAAACGTTACCACGAATCAGCATGTGAGTAAGCTGTGACTTATAATAATTGTAGTAATTTATAATGTGTTTATTTTTTATTATTAATAAAGGTTATTCAATTAAATTAATTTAAATTCAGATTACATCTTCGGCTTTTTCATGTTGGATATTAGTTTGTGTATAATATATAAAACAATTATAGTATTATTTTCTCCTCTCTATTCAATCAGTTTCATGATTAATGCAAGTTATTGGTAAACCCATCCCTACGAAAAGAAGTAAATGTCAGGACAGGGGCCATTGTTCAATGGCGGCAATTGTCCTATGGGAGCAGTTGTCAGGGGGGATGTTCTAGAACCATGAGGGAACACCTTATTATAATTATGTAATAATTTGGCTTTAATATTGGTTTAAATATTGGTCCCTCTTTTTCCGAATCAAAAAATAACAGAAGCAAAAGATGAAAACTGTGTATGTGTGTGTGCGCGCGCGCCTTTTAGGGGTTGTTTAACCTTCATAACAACAAAGGTCATGTGACGGAGGGAACCTATAGTTTTATGTGCGATCCGAACCACTGGTCGCTACATCATCTGGCCACCCAGATTCAATGTCACTTAATTTCGTTGATCTAGTGGAAGCGATGTTGGAACATGGCATACGACTTACCCCTGAAGAGTGTTGGTCGCGACTAAATTCTCTGAAACCTCAAAACAACATTAAGCAAACATCGCGAACATATAACGAAATATGTATGGAAATTATTTGAAAATATGTTCCATTTTCTAAGAAACCAATAAAAACGTACCAGAATGACCTTTAAGGCCTTTAACAGGATGACGAAAGAAGTATGGGAACAAAATGCAGAAAATTTTTCAGCTGTCAAGAACCAAAAATTTTTTAATATTTTACTGGAAGAAATACGAAGTCTGCCAGATATTCAATTAACAGTTTTCAAAATCCCATTTGATGAATTCCTAATCCAAGTCGTAAGTGGCAGATTACGAGAGCAGGATGAGAGAAGAAGGCAACTGTCTCTTTCGTCAGATCTATCAAATGAATGAAAATGGATGACGCTTGAGAGTTGGTAATTCATTTGCTCGAATTGAACCAAATAAAACAACTAATATATATATATATATATATATATTGAGCTATTTGTTTTTTATTTATAAAGGAAGGAGGGACGAAGGGCGAGCACCCCCCAAAAATGCCTCCTCCCACCCAATATAAGCAGGACTGAGCCGAAATCAAGGTCTCCGAGGCTCACATTGCTATATATATATATATATAAATTTTGAAAATATTGTGTAGTGTGTAAAATGCATGTATGTGTACTGTGTAGTGAGGAATAGAGGGAGAAGTGTATGTTTGAGAGCATGCTGGACTGCTCACAAAGTAATGAGACACGGAAAAAGATCAACTAAAGAGGACAGTTACAGGAGGAGCGGGAGTTCCAGTACTCCGTCTTCTGCTTAACATACCCCCCAGGAGTACTTCCCTAGTCGACTGGTGTCTACAATCTCCTCATACACACACACACACACACACACACACACACACACACACACACAGTATATATATATATATATATATGTATGGGATTGAACTCAGAATGGTCCCCTGATGTTTTTCTTTGCGAGTAACCCGTTGCCCACGTCGGGCTAACATCATGAAAAAGAAACTATAGTGTTTATCATTTACCATTACTTATTCGGACTATAATGGAATTAATTTTCCCAGAAGAGTTCCTTGTTCCATGCACGGTCTGTGTGTATCATATATATATATATATATATATATATATATATATATATATATATATATATATATATATATATTAGGGTGATTCAAAAAAATCAAAGTTTTTTTTTTAATTGTTCAACCTGAATTTTTGTTCCCTATGAAAAAAAAGTAGTGCATGCCAAATTTGGTGAATTTTAAATAAAATTTACTGTGTGCTACCAGGCGTCAAAGTTTTCCTTTTTTTCAATTTGTTTGTTTTTACAACTTATGATTTTATGTTTAATTGTTTATATTTCCGAATTTTTAATTAATGGTTTATATACTAGCTTGCTTTTAATTGTTGTTTGGAACTCGTAATTTTGATATGGAAGCTAGGCCTAACTCACCATCACCTAGTTGCTCAGTTGGGAGAAGTTCTACAAGAAAAGAAACTGAAGTATGGCTAATTGGGCAGCCCTCTGCAGTACTAAAACATCCGTATTACCATCAGAGAAGGAAATGATGGCCCTCTTCATGCACTACAGATATATTAAAAAGCAAGGCATTAGAGAATCATGCTGCTCTACTGCAGATGATGTGCTAGCAGTTGGGAAAAAAGCAGGAATACCAGCAAAACAAAGAGTACATGTAGTAGATAAAATTCAAGGAATACTGAAGGAATGGCAGCTGCTTAAGAAAAACAAAGTAAACAAATTGAAAAGATCACAAAATTTAAATAATAAAGAAGAAAAATGGAAAGATAAACTGGAAAACTTATTTGACATTGCTCATGAGAATGTTATGCAGCTTATAAAAATAGATAAGAAATTCTTGAAAATGCAACGTGAGAAAGGACGTCATGGAAAAATGGGTACCATTGATAAGGCTGTTGCTAAAAAAGAGCAAAGAGCAGCAGAAAAGCAACAACGTTATGAAAAGAGGAAAGCAGAAGAAGAGATCAAAAGAAAGAAGAATGAAGAGGCTGTCATACTCACTAGTACATCATCAGAATCAGAAGAGAGTAAAAGTGATGAATCTGGTTTCTGTGTTGCACTGTTAATGCACAACCTTCAACATGGAAAAGTAAGGTAGGCAAACGCAGAAAATTGTTTGATGATAAATTATTAGGAAGTCTTGATGTTGCAAAATTGAGTGACAGAAATGCGTCTCTAGTTTTAATGCCAACAATCAGACATCGCTTGAATGGGGCATCTGCGAACAAATAAAATGCATGTGTTTTGATACAACGGCAGCCAATACTGGTCCTAGAAATGGTGCAGCTATTCTTCTAGAACAAAAATTCGACAACGATTTATTGTTATATTTGAAATTATGGTGGAAGCTGTTGTTTCAGTCTTTATCACCCTCATCTGGCCCAGATATAGTCCTTTTTAAAGAAGTTCAGAGAAAAATGGTCAAGCATTAATAAGGAGGACTAAGAAACAGCATTATCAGATCCAGATATCTATGAAAATATTCATGACATCAAAGATGACATAATTATATTTGTAGCAAATCAACTAGATACATTCCAACCAAGAGACGCTTACCTAGAACTATTGCAGTTAACAATTATTTTTTTGGGAGGTGAACCAAAAGGTGGAATCAAATTTAAACATCCAGCGGGACTTCATCGGGCTAGGTGGATGGCCAAAATTACATATTCATTAAAATTTTTTATGTTCAAATCTCAGTTCAAAATTTCAGTAAAAGACAAAAAAGGACTAAAAGATATCTGTCTATCTGCTACTCGGTTATATGTAAAGGCATGGTTTACAGCTCCTGTGCCATCTTGCGCTCCTCTTCTTGATCTGGAATTATTACAGAATCTTGTAGTCTACAAACAAATAAATGACACAATTGCATTTGTTGCTATTAAAAAACTGTTAGGTCACCTCTGGTACCTATCAGAAGAACTGGTAGCCTTGGCCTTTTATGATGATGAAGTGTCTACTGAAACAAAAAACAAAATGGTAAAGGCCTTGCAAAATACAACAGAAACTCTTCCTGCAAAACGGGCTTTTCTAGATCCTGCACTTATTCCAACGAAGAAATTAGAAGATTTTGTCACATCAAATACTCAAAGATTCTTTACAATAACAGAATTTAGTTCAAACTTTTTACTCAAAGATGCTAAAGAATGGCATAATGATGAAGAGTATAACTCCGCTAAGAAATCTATCAAACAGTGGAAAGTCGTGAATGATATAGCGGAAAGAGGAGTAAAATTAATGGATGAATATAATAAAATACTAACACATGAAAGAAGATCAAAAACAATTCTTGCTACAAGTAGTGAAAAACTACAGGGCTGTTTACCCTGATAGAAAGAAAGAAACATTGATGAAGTAAGGACAGCTAATGTCTCAAATATCATGCTAGTTTAATTATGCATGCTTGTGGTTATGGTAGGACCTACGGGGGAGCTTTCCACATTAAAAAAAAGCAATGCGCCTTGTACTGTACAAGTGTACATCCTGGGTGGTGTGGAAAAATTTGACAATTTGAGTCGTTCTGTCAATTTTTAATTGCTGGTAGCAACCCCTAAAAATTAAAAATTTGCTAAAATATTTTAGGATAGTTGTTTTTATGCTGAAATGAACCAGTTAAAGGGTTGAACACATTAAAATATAAAAAAAAAAATTTTACCCCCATATTTGAATCACCCTAATATATATATATATATTATATATATATATATATATATATATATATATATATATATATATATATATATGATACACACGCGCGCGCACACACACACACACACACATATATATATATATATATATATATATATCGGGTGGCCCATAATTCAGGAACCATAGAAATAATTGTATTTTTTTCTAATAATTCTTGTACTTTCTAATAATGTTTTTTTCTTTGTTTTCGTCTTGATGAAAAAAATCGAGTGGAGTGATATCTGGTGACCTGAGTGGCCATTCGATAGAACCTCTTCGGCCAATCCATCTGTTGGGGAACGTTTTATCAAGGTATTTACGAACTTGCATGGCGAAATGAGGAGGTGCACCATCTTGCTGAAAAAACATGCCACGTATTTTGTTAATAGGTACGTCGTCCAAGTAATTCATCAAAAAAATAAATTAAAAAAAAAAACATTATTAGAAAGTACAAGAATTATTAGAAAAAAATACAATTATTCCTATGGTTCCTGAATTATGGGCTACCCGGTACATATATATATATATATATATATATATATATATATATATATATATATATATATATATATATATTCCAAATTCCGTACTAAATCAACTATTTATCAATTTATCAACAGGGCATAGAATCATTAACTAGTAATACCCCATTAAGATACAGGGTGGCCCAAAAGGTACCTACCAACATTAACTTACATTTTCTCCGAAACGAATGAATAGAATTCGATGAAAATTTGCTGACGCACTATACTACTCACGCCATTTGGTTAACATCAGTTTGGAGAGAATGTCATTGGTTTGGACTATCGGAAGCACTATGGAAGCGGCATTGATTGGCCTGCCTATTCGCCTGACTCAACCCGTGTAACTTCTTTTTGTGGGGATACCTCAAAGATAGAGTTTACCAGAGCAACCCAAAGACTTTGGAGGAGCTGAAATCATCGATTGACCGTCAAATCGTCGACATTCCGACAGAGGTTCTCCACAGCGTGGTATCGAATTTTGGGATGAGGTTGCGAAAAATCGTCGAAGTGGAGGGACAGCATATCGAACACAGTGTCATATAAATAGCTCGAGATGCTGATTTGAATGGCGTTTGAACTATCTTTGTACTCTCAATAGTTTTGGTGAAATAAAGGCTTAAGCTTGGTAGGTACCTTTTGGGCCACCCTGTACTATAAGTAACTAAATCCTTCTCCTCCCCTTCCCCCTTCCCCCTTCCCCCCAAAAAAAAATCTTCGCAAGGGACTTTCCAGTTGACATCACTGAAAGGGGCTCATCCGATTCCATGACACTTCAGTTTTAATAATTAAAACAAGTTTTTTTTTATTTTAACGTCTCTTTGACTGAATTCTGTACTAAGGAATAATAATCGAATTTCACATTAATCATTTTAATACTTGCTTTAATAAAAGCCTTTTCTATTTTTCGGAGTAAAAACGCTTTTATGGCAAACATTTCCTACACCTGAAATACTCTGTTGAAGATACTTACCCCAAATACGAGTTCAACTGCCTGTGTAATCTTAATAGGTTTACCGATATGTGTGTTGGATGAATACATGTACGTATGTATATATGCGTATGTATATATATATATATATATATATATATATATATATATATATATATATATGCGTATGTGTGTGTATATATATATATATATATATATATATATATATATATATGTTATGGTGTGTGTGTGTGTGTGTGTGTGTGTACGCGCTTGAAGGTGGAGCGATTAATGAATGAAAGTACAGTATATATATATATATATATATATCTATATATATATATATATATATATATATATATATATAATATACATACAATTGCAATCTAACTAAATCTAAACTAATGTAAGCTGAAGGCCCGATAAGGGACACCCTCAACACTGAAGGAAAATAGCTTGGTTGTTCGGAGGCCAAGACTTTTCAACTAGCTTCCAAAGAACCTCAGGAACAGTTACAACAGTCAAAGGTGAAATCTTCGAAAGAAGACTGAATGCCTGGCTCAGAACGGTACCAGACGAGCCGGGTGTGTCTGTTTATGTACGATGGAGATCGCAAAAAAGCAAGTTGTTCTTCCGTCAGGCCAGGCCTAGAGGTGGGGCCACCAATTTGACCTTCGTGTGAAGAGAGACCGACGCACGAAACTTTTACCAAGTTTGCCAGGTATGTATTCATATCAATTTTCCTCTAATTCAATTGTGTGTGTGTGTGTGTGTATATATATATATATATTAGTGGTGGACCGGATATCCGCATCCGCATCATTTTAAACATCCGCATCCGCACTTCTGACTGCGGATATTACCTCTAATAAATTATGCAATTTACAATTAAATTAGCTTATAAAGTAGCTTATAAGGCCCCAGTCATGCAGATTTCATGTAAAGTATTAATTACTAATGAACAAACAAATATATAAACGTCGAAATATAAATACATGCTAACACAGAAAATTGAATGAAACTTGTTTCATTGAATTTTCTGTGGCTGAAACTCTTGAGAAAGTTATTATTTTTATCATAATGAAAACATTAATATTAATTTTAATTCTTTGCATTGCCTGCCATAATAGTAATATCACGAAATTTGAAAAATTATGTCATATATTCATAATTCTATATTATATTGATAGATTAACTAAATATCCACATCCGCATATATTGAAATTAAAGATCCGCATCCGCAGATGTTGAAAAACTGACATCCGGTCCACCACTAATATATATATATATATATAAGGATCCAATTCAAAACACACAAATTATACTTGCATTAAAAATCCACAGAGAGGAATTTCATATTTCGGCTGGAAGTGAAATTTATTCCTTGGGTCGGGATTTTATCCCGAAAGAAAAATAAGAGGTTACTTTCCTATTTTGTCCCGTTTTCTGAATTAGCCCCGAAACAAAAAAAACTCTAAGGATATGAACTTCCAGCATCCGGAATTTCTCTCTCTCTCTCTCTCTCTCTCTCTCTCTCTCTCTCTCTCTCTCTCTCTCTCTCTCTCTCTCTCTCTCTCTGCGATAGATTTAGTATTAAAGAAAAATATAGATATATATAATTTTCACCTTATATATATATATATATATATATATATATATACAGGGTGTCCCGTAGTCTGGACCCATAGGGAAAAATAATAAAATTACAAAATAGTCCAAAAATTTATTACATAATCTGTTCAAAGTGTCCGCCGTTGTGTCGCACACATAGTTGAAGACGCAATCTCCACTGCGACAGCACTTTCTGAAACACAGTCGCAGAAATTTCTTGACACGCCTCCACAATGCGTGCTTTAAGGTGGAAAATGTTCTGAAGTTTGACCTCGTACACTTTGGCTTTCAAGTGGCCCCACAAATAAAACTCCAGCGGAGTAAGATCATAATAAAAAATAATAAAAATAATAATAAAATAATAAAAAAATATATTATAAATAAATTTTTGGACTATTTTGTAATTTTATTATTTTTCCCTATGGGTCCAGACTTACGGGACACCCTGTATATATATATATATATATATATATATATATATATATATATATATATATATATATATACATATATATGAACTTCCAGCATCACCTTATATATATAACTGAATTCAAGGAAATTTATTTTCGAGTATTCATCAGTTATATATATATATATATATATATATATATATATATATATATATATATATATATATATATATATATAGATCTGATGAATACTTTGAAAATAAATATATATATCACGAATGCAAATAGCATTCAATTACAGGACTGTACGATAAGTTGGTTTGAAACTAAGGCACCGTTTTCAAAATGCGGAGGTGCCGAGTAGGAATAGACCTTAGTCTTTATTCAGCCGTTTTGGAGAGTGAATATAAGAGAATTTCTCACTTTTAAAATTTTGGTACCTCAAGATTTACTTGAAGAAATCTTTTTAGCCATAAAAATACAGTAAAAGCTAAAAGCGTATTTCTTTTGCAATTCAACGTCAATTACGATTTGTAGATTTTTTTTTCTATACTTATTTTGTATCAAACTTTAAAAAAAAAAAAATTTGGGTGAATTTGTTCAAATTGGAATTTGGAAAAGTGAAATCGTGTAAAAAAGAAAAGTTAATCGAGAGATGTTAAATACACAAAATTCTCATTTTAGAAATTTTGTGCAATTTATTATTAACGGGATTTCATAATCGTATTTTCTTGGTAAGTACTTAATTTTATATTCGATTATTAATATTATTATTATTATTATTATTATTATTATTATTAGATTTAGTATTAATAATATGAGTAATGGTCTCATTATTATCTGTATTAGTATAAATTTCGTTTTGCTGAAACGCAGTTCCCCCCCCAAAAAAAATGGAGAGAGAGAGAGAGAGAGAGAGAGAGAGAGAGAGAGAGAGAGAGAGAGAGAGAGAGAGAGAGAGAGAGAGAGAGAGAGAGTGACATCTTGTTTGTCTCCCAAAAAGTAAGAAATAAATAAATTACATTTTGTTAAAATTGAATTAAAAAAATAAAAATAAAAATAAAAAATTTCGTTCCATCTGTAATGAAATAATAGGATTAAATTGGTGTTAGGGAAAAAAATGTCTTTATGCTGGTACGCGAGTAATTAATTTAAGTTATTCTGTATTCAATGCCAGAGCCACTAATGAAATTTCAGGTCCAAATGCCGTAGAGTTTTTTGTCTCTCCCTGATTTGGAGGCGGATGTCCGGTTTTTAAAATTCATTAAAAAACAATTAGCTTCGTACCTAATAGTTTCGCTTTCTGTTTGACCCTAGCACCTCAAGCCCCCCCCCCTATTATGCCTTCTCCCACCAATTTGCCTAGTATTCCTCCATTTTCTTTTTCTTTAATAAAAGGGAATACAATAGTTAAATTGAGTGCAACACGCAGTATTTGTTTGTACTCTGAGAATTCAGAGGAGACTTAAAGGACTTCCTTACCATGTCTTTTTCACATGCATTACACATTGTAAATACATGTTATTGTGCTCAAGAACACACACACACACACACACACACATATATATATATATATATATATATATATATATATATATATATATATATGTATGTGTGTGTGTGTGTGTGTGTGTGTGTGTGTGTGTGTGTGTGTGTGTACACACCTGCGTGTGCTCTCTCTCTCTCTCTCTCTCTCTCCCCCCCTCCCCTTTAGTAAGCTTTAGTTTTGCTTCCACACGAATTGTTAATTCTGATGAAGGTCAAAGGTGTTGCCCCACCTTAGACCTACAGCTTAACGTAGAATCCGAACCATGATCCACCAGAAAAGTGAGAAATTAAAAATTTCTCGCGCAGCTTCGATCAACGATCTGCCGATAAGCAGACACGCGACTTAACCATTAGGCTATCCAGTGTACCCATTTATCTACCAACCAGTTTTTTTCTTGTATGGAAGGATGGACAGCTAGGCGAGCTGAGCATCGCCCGCCTTCGCCGGGAATCAAACCAGGGCCGGTGGATTTGTAGTCAGCAATATTTACCACTACACCACAAAGGCGAGTGAAGAGAGACCAACGCACGGAACTGCTGCGAGGTTGCGAGGCTGAGAGAGTTGGGTGTGAAGTGGATAGGTCACACCAACTTTTTCGTTAATAATATTACGCTCGCTCCACTCGGCAAATTCACTTAAAATCTTTTCACTTTTAATATTAAAATTTTGTGTAATAACGATAATGGAATTATTTAATCTTATTTAAATATTATTATTATTATTATTGTTATTATTATTATTTTTTTTTTTCTTCATTGAAGTTTCTCTCCATTTCGAAGATTAAAAAGAATTAGGAAGAGTTTTTAAGGACTGGATAATGAATTAACATCTCACATATCTAACTAATAAAACATTCGTAACAAGAGAAAATACAGTGTATATATATATATATATATATATATATATATATATATATATATATATATATATATATATATATATATATATATATATATATATATAGGGTCGGCAAAAAAAAAAAGGAGACCTTTTAAATCCTTCATATCTCGGCAAATACGGTACACGGAACCATGAAATTTTAGTATGTTAGTACTCGTAATTTTACGGTTTGTGTGCCATCTTTTAGCATTTTAGCTGAGAAATTGGATTTATGGCGAATATGCTAGAAAAATCTTGCTAATCATAGGTTCAAGTTGATAATTATTGAAGCGATTTTAATTGACGTAAGCCAACTACAGGAGGTTTGAACAAGCTTCTCAAGAAAATCGATAAAACGAGAGATATCAAAAGAATACCAGGTAGCGGTATTAAATTTGGCCACCAAACAGTCCTGATTTAAATCCTGTCGATTACGACCTTTGGGAAATTTTGTCACGGAGAATTTATCGGGTCAAAGTAGGAAATGTCGCTCATTTACGACAGCTTCTTCTGGAAAAATGGGATGAGCTACCGCAAGAACAAATCAATAAAGCCATAGATGAGTTCCGTCCTAGACTGATAAAGGTTGTAGAAGTTCGTGGTAAACATATCGAGCACTTTTTTTAACATCAAGGTAGCACCATATGTGAGATAATTTGTAACTTTTTATCCGCACATACAATGCAGTAGTAGTGTAAATGGAGAATTTCCAGTAGCATAAAGAAATGTTCAATAAATCCGTAATTTTCATTAGTTTTCTTGGAAATCCGCTCACCATATAGGAAATTTACTTAGTTATGAGTTGTGAAAAATATATTGAAATCTGACCATAACTTTGAATTTTACAGGCAAAGTTCGAGGTCTCCCTTTTCTTTTGCCGACCCGATATATATATATATATATATATATATATATATATATATATATATATATATATATATATATATATATACATATATATATATATATATATTAGTGATGGGACGATTAATCGGAATCGGAATCGAGAATCGGAAGAATCGAGCATTTTTCAGGAATCGGAATCGGAATCGGAATCGAGAGAATTGTACCATGATTTCCGATTCTTAAAACGATTCTTTAACTTTTAATTGAACCAGTTTTGCAATGTAAACTTTAAAATTTAAATGAAAGAGGATAACAAATTTTATTTTTATTGTATTGTAGCTATACATTAAACATGTATAGCCATGATGTGTAATCAAGAAGATTAAAATGAATTGTTACAACTTACAGTTGATTTTTATTTTTAAACCAATCTATTATAATTTATAATTTATATTACCATACTCATAATGTAAATAGTTAATCTTACCAGAGTAAAATATGACAATTTCCAGAAAAACAAGTATAGAATTATATTTAAAAATATTGAGAATCGGAATCGGAATCGAGAATCGTATCGGAATCGAGACTTTTTAGTGGTATCGGAATCGGAATCGTTAAAAATTTTGGTATCGTCCCATCACTAATATAATATATATATATATATATATATATATATATATATATATGTATATATATATATATATATATATATATATATATATATATATATATATATATATATATATATATATTTCGTCCATTTTAACAATTGCGTATTAATTTTTTGGATGGGAATTACATGACAGGTATTTAATTAGATGTCAGATTTTCTCTTTAAATAAAGAATGCCGAAAACATTAAATATGTTTGTGTAGATCTGTCTATCTATGTATCTACCTACCTACCTATATATTTATCTACTTTTATGCATATGTGGAATATATATATATATATATATATATATTATATATATATATATATATATATATTATAAACACACCCAGATGATTATAAAGTTGGTCCCTCTTTACCTTTAATATAAATGGCAAAGTATACATTGTATGACGTTGTAAATTGGTATACGCTACCAGTAGAATATTTGAAAGCAAATGAACAGTTATTCTACAACTGCAGAAGAGGAGATTCTGCAACAGACAACGTTTTGCGGGGCGATGCCCCTCCACACATTGGGCATTGCGTGAAATCTCAGTTACTTGCCACATTCTGTGAAAAGACCATTAATCGAAACTTCCTATACCACCATTTTCAGATTTAAACCTCGTCATTTGGGGGGTACCTTAAATTTGGAGTGTACCGCTGTTCTCCTCACACACTGGCAGCGTTAAAAGACTCCATTAAACGTGAAATTGCTGTTGTTCCTCAGGAGATGTCTCGCGCAGCTGTCCCGAATATTATTTCTCGTATGTTGAAGAGATTCATGGTGGCCACATTACAATGCAATTCGAGAAACCTTTGCAGTTGGATGCATAAGAGGCCATCTACGTTATTTCTTATTTTTTCGAGGGTGGGGAGTGGAGGCGGGGAAGGGCCCTTATTTGCTTTAGTATGTTTTACTTGTAGTGTATATACTAATTTAAAAAATATCATAAGATATATACCATGTAATTTCTAATACAAATAAAAAGGAACAAAGCTTTATGATCATTTGGGGTGTGTACACACACACACACACACACACACACACACACACACACACACACACGAGGTGCAGTCAATAAATTCGCGGAATCACCAATTCCTCTGATTTTAATGAAACTTCCGCGAATTTATTAACTATACCTCGTGTGTGTGTATATATATAATATATATATATATATATATATATATATATATATTTTATATATAATATTAGATTGTAACTGTGTATGTTAAAACCTTTCAAAACATTGTTACCTACAAAAATTGGTTCTCTGAGCGTGTTGCTAAGAGTGTGTTCCAATAGGCAGAGAATTGGACGTATCTGTATACTGATTTTATGAACTTTACACGAACACACTCTGCAAAGTTGTTTTTAAGCTCATTTTTAATCTTTACGACAATTATTATCAAATTTCGAGCAAATAAAGTTAAATTCATCATTAAATATTGGTAATTTATCACGAAATTTGAAAATAAGTTACGCATAAAATTTTAACCTACGGTAGTTCTGAGGAGAAGCTCCAAACTATCATTTTCTTTTCTAAAAAATATTAAGAGTAATTTTATCTATTTCTAAAAATAGTAGAGATAGAGGTCTCATACATTACTCATTCGATTTTGGTGACGAAGGTTGTGAAACGTACGCGAACGAGTGTTCCCCCCCCCTCCCCCTCTTTACAGTCAGTATAAGAAGTGTCACGTAACCCTCCCAAATTTAGGACTTACCTCGGTGTGTAGTGGTTAGCATTGTTGATAACGAATCCACCGGTCCCAGGTTCTAAGCCCGGTGACGGCAGGCAGCGGGCAGCAAAACCCAGCTGTTCATCTTTCCATGCAATAAAAATTGGTTGATAGAGAAATGGATACCCTTGGTAGCCGAGTGGTTAAGACGCTGGGCTGTTGATCGGGAGGTCGTGAGATCGAGTTCGGGCGAGGACTTTGTAATTTCTGACCGCCCGTGGTGTGTCGTGGTTCGAGTTAAACTGTAGGTCTACGGTGGAGTGACAAACTTGACCTTCGTCAGAATGAATAGTTCGGGCGGAAGCAAAACTAAGGTTAACAAAGGTATATATATATATAATCCATTTTCGATTTCAGTTTTTGTAAAAAGAAAATATCAGTTTCGATTTTAGATTTTTCTCTTTCAATTTGTAAATTATATCGACGTTTTCTTATTTGCAGTAAACTTAAGTATTTAATATTCATATCTTTCAGTTATATATTTCTTATGAAGCCTTTTATTATTGATTTCATTTCGTATCATACTGTAAGGCGCAGTTGTTATTCTCCGTCAGTAAGATTGATCTTTCGCGTTCGAAAGCATCAGATGAACTGATACTTAAAAATTAATTTGCATGCCTGAAGTCACGTGGTTGTCTGATTTTTTTTTTTTTAACTTTTGTGCTAATCCACTTCTCATCTTGGTGTAATCTATCCACCTATATGAAGAGGTAGGCGAATATAGAATATATTAAAAAGATAGAACCATAAAGAAAAAGCTGATAAGTTGCCTTTCTATATCCATATATCTTCAGAGATAGTCTTACGGGATGAGACGAAGCGTAGCTATAAATCAAAAACATTTCTATCACGTCTCAGTACCTCGAATGGTATTGACAAGTTATGTCCAGGGGCGTACCCAGAAATTTTGCAAGGGGGGGCGAACTTGGAACTATCGTAGAAGTATAGTTGAAATAGAGATAAATAATTTTTATGTACGTTCATGATGAGCTTATCGTTCAGTTAGAGATGATTAACTAGCTACTGCTAAGACACATTATGAATAAAAATATAAAAATTATATTATAAAAAATATAGAAATTATGATAAAATCTGATTAGTAACATAATATTCAATGCAAACCGCAATTAGGATGCTCAGATTTGTATTAACATAAGAATAAAAAAGTGCTAATTTCGAGATTAAGCATTTCCTTGGACTGTTACCTTTATAAAAGAAAATTATTCTCAGGGCCGGATTAAGAGTTTTCGGGATCTTAAGCCATTTTAGATTTTTAGTAGTAGGGGAGGCAAGAGCTAGCGCCGAAGGCGCCGAAATTTTTTCACTTTCATTCTCATCCTGTCGTAACCTAGCAATTTTACTGGGAAAATAATGATAATTTATTAGCTCAAGTGGGGGGCGATCGCCCCTGTCGCCCTCCCCTTCGGTACGCCTCTGGTTGTGTCTCGTGTTAGTAAATTTGAATTAAAAATATCTTAACTTCTTTAAAAAACTCTTTCATTTATAAAACTTAACTGAAATTATTGATTCGATTTCAGTTTTAAGTTTTTTCAGTTTATTTCAGTTTCACTTTTTCGATTTCAGGTTTTTTCCAATTTCAGTTTAAAAAAGAAATTAAATTTTATCAGTTTATCGATTCCATTCATATCGATTCGATTCCCCACCCCTGATATATAATATATATATATATATATATATATATATATATATATATAACCTTGGTTTTCCTTCCGCCCGAATTGTTCATTCTGACGAAGGTCAAGTTGTCACCACCTTACACCTACAGTTTAACGTGGAATCCGAACCACGCCCTACCAGCAGCCCAGCGTCTTAACCACTAGGCTTTGTGTGGAAGGATGAACAGCTGGGTTTTGCTGCCCGCCGCCTGCCGTCACCGGGTCTCGATCCCGAGGCCGATGGATTTTTAGTCAGCGACGCTAACCACTACACCACCGAGGTGCATATACAGTATATATATATATATATATATATATATATATATAATACAGAATTTTTTTCAACCAATTCCTTATTCTTTTTTGTAATTTTTATAAGGTGAGCAGATGAGTGTTAATTTTCCTCCTAATTCTTCAGTAACACTTTCAGATACTTTTTTAAACTTTTCTAATTCTATTTCGGAGAGCGGTTTTTACGCTCTTAATTAAGATCAAGTTCCCTTCGATTACTTTCCGGAATGGAGGAACTTTCATTTTACTTAAAAGAGAGAGAGAGAGAGAGAGAGAGAGAGAGAGAGAGAGAGAGAGAGAGAGAGAGAGAGAGAGAGAGTCCAAAATAAGTATAATAAAATGTAATTAAAATAGAACTGATAAATCGATAATTTGTTAAACGAAATTCATATTTGATAAAAATATCCTCAAGTGAAATTATTTTTGCGGCGATAAAAGCAAAACAAAACAAAAACTTGAGGACAAACAAACATGTGGGGCCTCGGATATGTGTGTGTGTGTGTGTGTGTGTGTGTGGTAAAAGTTGAACGGGGAAAGTTGTTCTTACTTCGACATCAAACGATGAACACACCTTTATAATTTGTCGTTTTTTGTAGAAAGTGTTAATCCAGGAACTATCTTTCATTTGCTTCTTAACCGCTTTAACCTATTTCAGGGTTTGGACATTCCATACCGCGACTGTTTTGTTGAAGGTGGTCGTCATGACTTGCTTCTTGGTGACTGCTTAATTGTATGGTTGATCTCAAAAGAGGGCGCTAGTCTTATTTTTATAGTCGGGATCGCTACATCTTATATATCCTATCGGCAATTATAATGTGGGTTAGATTGAGTTAGGTTAGGTTAACATAGGTTAAGTTAAGCTAAATTAGGTTAGGTTGTTTGTTTTTTTAGGGTGTCGGTTTTATAATCTTGTCACTCCGATGGGTATAGGTCATTGATGGTTAGTTGTCTTATATTTTTTAATACAAATTTAATATTGACAGTAATTATAATATAATTGCTGACAGTCAAAATAATTGACTAATAATTCACTGGTCGACAAAATCGAACTTTTTATTTGTCACATGAACAAAAATGGGTGGATCTTATACGTTTTTTACCGCTGAGTTCAAAAATGGCCTCAAAATTTTTCTATCACCCACCAATATTGAGTGAATAGAAAATGAAATTTGGACTAATTTATAGGCGTAATAGCAATATCAAAGTAGAAAATGCATATTGAATTCACCTAAAATGTGGCTACTGATGATTTACGCTTGTATTTCGCCTCTGGGCCATCCCTTGACAATGTCCAGCAGTAGTCATCCAACATGCTGGGGCTCCACTTGCCCTGGTATCGCTTCTCCATCGTGGATATTTGTTGATGAAAGCGTTCCCCATGCTCATCACTAACATCGCCTAAGTTTGTTGGGAAGAAGTCGAGATGTGAGTCAAGAAAATGAATTTTCAACGACATGTTGCACCCCACGTCTTTGTAGGCCTTGAGAAGTTCTTCAACAAGTGACTCTTAATTTTCGGCCTTGAAGTTTCCGAGGAAATTTGTGTTCACTATTTTAAATGCTCTCCAAGCTGCTCCTTCAATTTCACTTAGAGTTTCATCAAACACGCTGTCTCTCATGATTTCTCTAATTTGCGGGACCACAAATATCCCTTCTTTGATTTTGACCTCGCTGATCCTCGGAAATTTCTGTTTCAAGTAGAGCCCCCCCCCCCTGCCATTTTGATCCATAGCTTAACAAAATTTTTCCATTAAACCAAGTTTAATATGTAGTGGTGGCAAATAACTTTTTTGGATTAAGAAGAGGTGAACTGGTGAGATTTTTATGCCCTGGAATCAACAGAATTTCGTATAACCCAGTTGTAAACCAAGAAAAAGTGCAATCACTTTCAAGTCTCCACAGATATGCCAAGAGTATTTATCATATTGGATATGTTTCACAAGCAGGTGCATATTGTCGTATGATTCCTTCATATGTACGGCATGTGCTAATGGAACTAAAGGGTATTAATTTTATTTCCATTATGGAGTAATACAGTTTTTAAACTCAGCTTCGAGGAATCAATAAATAGGCGCCATTCATTTGGATCATGTTGTTGGCCAAGGGTTTTCATGAGAGGGTAGAAAGTTTCTTTGATGCTTGCGGTAAAAAAATATCTTAGTGCCTTTTTCTTGAAGATTCCAACCTTTCAACCTGGAAGCCGAAAGTTCGGATTGATCTTTTGACAATTTCAGATCACAGACAAGCTCGCTCAGGTCTGCTTGAGATATTAAGTGAGGCTCTGTCGATGAACAAGTTGGTTCAAACATTGGATCAACATCGTCCGTCAGTAAACCATGTTGAGCTTCGTCATTACCATTGTACATCAATTTCATTTTCATCATCTAAACTCCACGTTTCCGGTGGCCTTGGTACTGGCAAATGTTTATTATGTAAAACAGGCCTTATGGCTGATGGTAAATTTGGGTATTGTACCATATGTTTAGATTTCGCAGTAATGCCTAGTATATTTGTTAAGCAGAAATAACAATCCGTTAAATGGTCTTTCGGCTCTCTCCATATCATCGGAACAGCAAACAGCATTTGAAGACCCATTTGGCCAGCCTGTCAGAAGTCTTAAACACGTAATACAGCATATATGAGGTGCCCACGTCTTGTTCTGATCCCCTACCTTGCAACCAAAATAAAGTTCGTATGCTTTTTTGACGAGAGGGGTGAAATTTCGCCTTTGAAATTTAAGTGTTAACTCTCTGCACATATAACAGAAACAGTTTGGATGGTTGACACACTTGCGTGGCATTCTGTCGTGAAACAATACGAACGCACTGACACAAAAAATGATTAAGGAAAATCACGAATAAAATGCACGATGTTCACTGAGTGAAATCAAATGAGTAACTGACAAATGAAAGTCAACAGTGACGTGTAGCAACTTATAAGCAGAGGAAGAGGAAGGGGCAGACCCCCGCCCCCTTTCTATTCTCACTCAAATCCTAAATAATGTAAATTCGTGTGTCACTCTAAAACTGCGGGTGATAGAAAAATTCTGTTTTCATTTTCGTAATCAACGTAAAAAATTACACATACTTCAAGTAAAAATATCTCTGTGACAAAAACTTTGTTGACCAGTGATATAATTGACAGTCATAATTACTAACAGTAATAATAATTGACAGTCATAATAATTGACAGTCATAATTACTGATAGTCATAATAATTGACAGTCATAATTACTGAGTTATAACTGAGTCATAATTACTGACAGTCATAATAATTGACATAATAATTTTATTTCTAACCTTTTCTTATTTTCAGGTTCAGGAATATAGCCCCGCCCCCAATAAATTATAATTAAGAAATAACTTTTATTTACGTATTTGAAGTAACTTCCGTCTATCATCAATCGACCTTACTTGGATGGCCTTAGTAATACTCAGTCAGAAACGTCAGAAACTATTATTATTATTATTATAACATTATTATTATTATTATTATTATTGTTACCAACATCATTGAGAGTCGATCCCTCGACCTCAGAGTCTTCATTCGCTTATAGGGAAACGGTGTTACCCACTGAGCCATCAGAATGAAAATAAAGAATTAGGGCTGTATCGATGTATCGGTAAATAATCGGTAATCGACGGTTTTGTTGATGGATCAATAATTAATCGGCATTTTAACCGAGTAATCGAAGCCGATTATTAGATAAATTTCTCGGAATAATGTAATAATGAGATTACTTATCCTCCTTTGCGACATCTCAGGTCATATAACGAAAAGCTTTACGTGGGATCCCAACCACGGGTCACAATAAAATCTGAACGACGGTCTTCCATCCAACTAAACCCCAGACCCAATGTCGCTTAACTTCGCTGATCGAAGGGAAGCGGTGTTACGACACCGGTCACGACGTAGTCCTAAATTTTTAGGGTCCTTTCATCATTTCACTTCAGTCAAAATTAAAAAATGATTATGTACATGGGAGGTGGGATCCTTTCTTCAGTATATTTTGGTTTACTTTTAATAAACTTCCGATCAAGGTCGGAAATATCTAAATATCAGTAAAACTGTTGCCATATTCTGTAGCTAATATATATATATATATATATATATATATATACAGGGTGTTTATAAAGTCCCTTTCTATTTCAGTGAAAACGTACTAAAAAGGGTAAAATTTAAAAACAATATAATAGAAGGCATACACTTAATGAATACTTAAGCATATGATTCTACATAAGCACCATCAGTATCTCTACAGAGTTCGAATCTGTCAGCAGCATTACGGAACACATTTTTTAGCATGACGGGTTAATTTTTGTAACTGCTGTTACGATACAAGCACGTAAATGTCCCAGCTTCATTCAGATGACATTTTAAACACCGTCGTCTTTCAACAAGATGGGGCACCTTGTCATTACGCAAACATTGTTCGGGAGTACGTAAATTAACGATTCCCAAATCGGTGGATTGGACTTGGAGGCAACAGGCCCTGGGCGGCTCGATCTCCTGACCTAACGCCCTTGGATTTCTTTGCATGGGGTTTTATCAAATCAAACATCTATCAAATGAGGGTTACAGATCTGCAAGATTTACGTGCTCGTATCGTAACAGCAGTTACGAAAATAACCCCTGTCATGCTCCGAAATGTGTTCCGCAATGCTGCTGACAGATTCGAACTCTGTAGAGATACTGATGGTGCTCATGTAGAACCATATGCTTAAGTGTCATTAAATGTATGCCTTCTATTATATTATTATTGAATTTTACCCTTTTTGCTACGTTTTCACTGAAATAGGGAATTTATAAACACCCTGTATATAAAGTAATATTATACAAAGCATTACAGATCATTCAGAAAGTTTTGTGAACATTTATTTCAACTTTGGTTTCTTAAAGAAATAAAACTATATACAAGTAAACTGAAAATAAACTTTACCTAATATATCAGATTTTAATTGTAAAGAATTCCAGCTACCAAATGCTGAAAAAAATTCCTGAAAAATCTTTCTAAAGCCTACAATTGAAAAAATATAATCTGGAATTTGAAATTTATGAGCACTTAATTTTTTTAAATGAAACACTTTTACCCATTATCTGGGTAAAGTTTGGTCATAGATGATGCTCTCATTGCTGTGGAAAGCACATCTTATTTCAGATATTTTGCTTCATCAAGAATCCAGTTCCCGACTGTGTTTTGATCTAATCCCATGAATTTGATTTTGTCACTTGAATCCTAAAATGTTGGGATGTTTCATTATGCTTATAACCGCCAAGCTTCCTATTAACTGAGTTCCACAGCGCTTCAGAATACTGAAACTAGAACCTTTATTAATATAATGAAATTCTTTCATCGAGCAAGTATCCCAAGTTGATGACAATATTTTCATCAAACTTCGATGTTTGATGAAATAATTTTCATCAAACTTATTCTTTGATGAAAATAATTTCCTCGAATTGTGTGGCGCAACGTGGTGGAGGGAATGTCAATTAAATGCCCTTTCAATATAGTATCTTCAGGGCAAAGCTGGGCACTTGCGGTTTTTTTTGCGGTACTGCGGTACTGCGGTACTACCGCACTACCAAACCGGTACCGCATAACGCAGTACCGCAAAGGATCGCTGAAAGTACAGGCTGTACTTTCAGCGATCCTTTGCGGTACTGCGTTATGCGGTACCGGTTTGGTAGTGCGGTAGTACCGCAGTACCGCAGTACCGCAAAAAAAACCGCAAGTTCCCAGCTCTGCTTCAGGGGCCGAGTGTAACTACATGCAAGTAAATTTTTTATATGTTCATCCAGATCAACATGCGAACATTAATTTAATTTTAAGATTAATACTTTAAAAATAAATATATCTTACCTCTGTAGGGTTAGAACTGCTATCACTAAATACACAAATTTTGTGAGCCGTTTCCCTCTCGGCCATGCGACATTAAGATATAATAGCAGAGTTTTTTGTATATACTTCTTCCTTTCAGGTTTTTGTATGTCTACTTTAATTAATACGTACATTATATCGGGTGATATTCTTAACATTTGACACTTTAAAATGTTGACATTTTTTAATTAACTGAAAAAAAAGCATGAAATTTTTACTGTACCTTTTCAACAAATGGGGAATTAGTCTTCAAATGCAAAACATTGGCTATGTGATGTCCTCCCATTACACGATATTTACACGATACTTTCGACGGAAGAGTCCTGTTCAACAGATTTCCAGCGGTTTATGATAAAGGAATATCGTGGCCACCAACATCACCAGATATAAACCCCTGTGACTTTTTATCTGTGGGGTTATTAAAAGATAGTGTTTAAACAGAATCCATACACAATAGAATAACTGAAAGCATCAAGTGAACAAGAAATTTCTCAGATTTCAAAAGATACTCTGTTCAGAGTACTGCAAAATTTTGTTGTTCATTTGCAAAGAGTTAATGAGCTGAGAGGGCATCACATTAGAGCATGTTTTGCACTAGGGGACTAATTCCCCATATGTAGAGAAGGTATTGTACAGTAAAAATTTCATGCTGTTATTTCAGTTAGTAAAAAAATACAAACCTTTTAAAGTGTCAGATGTTTAAAAAATCATATGTAGGGTGATCCAAAAAGGTGTTCCAAAAATATTTTATTTAAAAGTTATTTCGGGAATGCATTTTTACATCACTCTATATATAATACTGTTGAAAAAAGAATCATCAGGAGCTCCTGATGAGTGAATGTTCATCATTTTTATGACAGACTAATCATCAGGCATACTCGATGAATGATTGTTCATAATCCCAGTGAAAATGCTAGTCTCAGTAAAAGTTGCAGTAGTTGACCAAGTTTTTCAGTAATATTCCATTGATACTGAGTAAGCTCAGCGATTGAATGATCTGCTGCATGTGGTAATAGTTTTTCTGTTATATTTTTTCCAGCTTATAAAAACTGCTCTTCCATCGAGTACGGGACATCTTGTATCAGTTTGTTTTCGAACTCCAAACTGATCTCGCAAAATAAATAGCTTTGTCGTAGCTGCAGGAGAGTGATTAAAGTGGGATACAATACTCCTACGGGTAGAAAATATCTCTTACAAACTTTTGTTCAGAAATTGAATCACCATTACAAAGTTGTAGCGTATAAATTAAATAAGGTAAAGACTGCTGGGTGCACTTTGGATTGGGCTTCACTTCCTGTAGGAAGTTTAGAAATGATTACTTTCAAGTAAATATACTCTTACGTATGTTTAATCTAAGCAAAAATTTATTTTGAACATCATTTATTTAATTCACAGGGTCATATAATTTTGAAAAAGTACTTTTTTAGGCTAAAATACCCCTCAAAAAAATTTGTTTAAATTAACTAAATTTTTTTTTTAATGTTTAGAATCTATAGTAACATCAAAGGTCATCATATACGTAAATATATACGCATATCTTTATAGTAATATAGGATTATCCCGCATTTAGTTGGGAATGGTTTGTCTAATCGACCGATGAATCGGTAATCAGTCGAGTATCAAACACCCGCCCATCGCTAATTGGCAATCGGCAATTTCAGGAACCGGTACATCACTAAAAAAATAAAAAATAAAACTTTACTAACAGAAATTTCAATACAAAACCTAAAACACACACACACACACACACACACACACACACACACACACACACATATATATATATTATATATATATATATATATATATATATATCATTTGTTTCGTTCTCTCTCTCTCGTTTTGCGCGGAATATCTCCTATACAAGCGTCGTTCTTTACGTTATTTATACTGCGTGTTCTTTGCAGTTGAATGTGTATATATATATATATATATATATATATATATATATATATATATATATATATATATATATATATATATATATACAGAGTGTCCCATAAGTCCGGCCTCATAGGAAAATTTATTTTAAATTAAATTTACAAAAGTAATATATTACTATTAGAACTAAAACAAATGTTCAAGTTGATGTCTTGTTTTCGGACCTTTTAGGATCTTCCATATTAGCTATTGCGTACTATTCTACCCGCAACAAAAAAAAGGTCCCAAAACAAGACATCAATATGAACATTTGTTTTAGTTCTAATAGTAATATATTACTTTTGTAAATTTAATTTAAAATAAATTTTCCTATGAGGCCGGACTTATGGGACACCTTGTGTATATATATATATATACTGGAGAATATCGATAGGGAAATACAAACTCTAATAAAGGGCCATACAGAGAGGGAAGAGGAAAAGGCGGTAGAAGCAATAAAGGAAAATCCCAAATACTTCTACAGCTATGCGATTTTGAAAACAAAAACGCGCTCTACTCTCGGGCCCTTAAGGAAAGGAAATAATGAACTAACAGACGATCTGAAAGAAATATTTGAAACATTGAGAGCCCAGTATGAATCAGTCTTCAGTACCTCAAAAAGTGACAAAGCGATACCTGACATAGATGCATTCTTCGGGGAGAAATTGCAAGAAGAATGTATAACAGACTTTGATTTTACCCCAGATGATGTAGCGAGAGCTATATAGTACAGCGGACAATGGGAAGGAAAATCATGCATTTCTGGAAAAAAGCATGTAACTTTCTGTGGCCTATCCATATACATGTGAGAGTAATTCTCGAGGTAGGGCCCAAAGATTATGGCCGCCATTTTCAAAATGGCGGCCATTAGTGAGAAAAATTAAAAAATCACCAGAAATGATCAAAACATTAAAGAAATTAATTTATGCATGTCTGAAACAAGGCAGGAAACATTTAATTCTATAACTTGTTGTATCGCAGACGGACATACAACAGTTTATTTAGCAGAAGCTCTTGTAAAAGCCATCGATTGGCTGTACATTAAGTGTGTGTGTGTGATGTTAGAGACGGTATGAGTATGTTCGAAGTAGGTTGATATTTTGTGATCCAATCCAATGATTTCAGTGATGTTTGTGTGTCCCTGTTGGTCATCGCGGTTGCCATTCATAAGCATACTACAAAATTCCACAAAATATGAATACCATATAGGTTTAATTGTTGTGGTAGGTCCAACATTTTTACAGTGTGGATTTATTATATTATTGCATTATATATGATATTATTATTATATATTATACACAGTGGTGGGCACCGTTAACCAAAAAGTTAACTTCGATAACGATAATCCGTTAACCCCAATTTTTAACTCCGATAACGATAATCCGATAATTTTACTACAAAGTTAACGGAAGTTAACGATAATCCGTTAACGATAACTATTTCTTTACTAACATTTAAAAAAATCAAGGAAAAAAGCTTTAAAACCCATAGAAAATGTTTATTTATGCAAAATCCAACAATAAATAGGTATTTAACTGTATTTTTATCAAGTTTTGCAACTTTTTTGCTTAACTTTTTTTTTATTTTTAATAAAAAATGTACTGATTACATGTTTTGAAACCCTTGTAACCACTAACCATTAACTAAATTTTAATTTACCAGAGAATTATTATGGCGGGAACTGAAAGGTAAAATTAAATTTTAGGCATATTTATTAAAGTATAAGACACAATGTGCTGGTTGCCCTTCAGAAAGACCAACTTCTCAAAGTTAGGCCCAACTGCCAGTCTTGACCTCTTGGGCCTCAGGATGTCCTTGCCGAGAGAGAAGAGCCGTTCCACTGCGGCAGAGGACGGAATTAGCAGACTGAAGTTATGGCGGTTTGAATTCATTCGCGGAGCGGATCTTCCGTGAATGACTCCTCGCAGTTAACGTGTTAACGGACTTTAACAGACTAAATATCGAGTTATCGGAAGTTAACTGGTCCGATAACGATAAATGGAAATTAACTTCCGTTAATAGTCCGTTAAGAAAAGTTAACTTCGTTAATTAACTGTTATCGGATTAACGCTTTAGTGCCCAACACTGATTATACATATATTTTACAATACATTGCATTATATATTATTATTATATTAGTATTGGATTTATTATATTTTAAATTGCAGTTGCAATTTAAAATTTGTCATGTTATCATGATGGGAGGTCTTCATCTGGAGAAGGCTATAATGAGTGTGCTTGGAGATATATTTGATGGGAGCGGATGGGTTAAAGCTCTCATTGAAGCTGGCATCACATCATCTGGTAGAGCAGACTCATACCTTCATGTGTCTCACATAACAAGAACAAGATATGCACATCAAGTGACAGGGTTCACAAACAGCGCTCAAGGACTTAGCAGAACTCTGAGCACAGGGCCGTTTCCTGGCATAAGCAGACTAAGCGGCCGCTTAGGGCCCCGCTGCTACTAGGGAGCCCCTAGACAGGCTCCCAGGTCATAGCTCAGTGGGCAAGAATAAAAATATAGCTGAAGTTATTATTAATATTATTATTATTATTGTCATTATTATTATTATTATTATTATTATTATTGTCGTATTAATTAAAGTTTTTGTATGAGACAAATGTGATAAAACGGAGACAAACGAAACGTTTTGGTCGTTATGTGTAAATAACTGTTGTGAGATCTTATTTCTCTATTATTTAACTTTATTCTTACTATATGTTTATACTTTCCTAAATGCTTAATTTTTCTAGTATTATGAAACAGTATTATTATTATTATTATTATTATTATCATTATTATCATGATTATTATTATTTAGCAGATTAATTGTGGTTAACTAGATGTGACTTCGTGCATCTTGAAAAATGAAACGACATTATCCATCAGGAGCTGAAAAACGGAAAAAAAAGAAAATATAGGAGGAGAAGCTTTCCAGTAGCACAGGTGAGATGTGCCACTTGTATATTCTTATGATTACAGGTCAGGCAACTAGGTTAGGTAGACCATCAAGCTAGGCAAGTGCTCAGGAATCGTGTAGAGTAAGCTAGTCTCTGTAATATTTATAATATTTCGAAATGTGAAATTTAATGGATCACATCACCTCAAATTCTGTTCACACAGATCAATTATCAAACAAGATAAGAAAGAGTATTTTAGCAAAATCTAACACAATATGTAATGTTATAGTCTTCTCAGGAGCACTACTGAAATATTTGGAAAAGCCATCCTCAGCAAAGCCTGATGAGCATCATGAGCCAACAGCAGGACCATCCTCTATGCAACCTCAAACACCAGTAGAAGTAGAGCCTGATGAACCAACAAGTGGCCCATCTTCTGTTCAGCTTCAAACACCACACACAGGCATTTCTACTGAGCAACAAGAACCAAGATCTGCTCCACCGCTTGATCCGTATGACTGGCCAGTTGTCCTGTCAGATGCCTTGAAGACAGATCTGGTGTCTCGAGGACCGTTTCAAATCAGTCCAGATTTCACATTCCCTAAAAGAGAGGACGGTAGAAGCTTTCATCACCATTACATGTACAGAACATTAATTAATGGGGAAAAAATAAAGCGAAGCTGGCTGATGTACTCTAAAAGGAATGATTCTCTTTATTGCTTCTGCTGCAAGGTGTTTTCAAGGAAGTCGTACAAACTAATTACGGATAGACTTTCAGACTGGATAAACGTTGGTTCGCTTCTGAAAGGCCATGAAAATAATTCAGAACATGCAGATAACATGGCAACATGGAAGGATCTGGAACTGCAGCTAAAAACTGGGAGGACCATTGACCAAACTGAAATGTCATTAATGGAGGTAGAGCGAAGACGCTGGTGAGATGTTCTCACACGTCTTGTAAGTATAATCCAATCACTGGCAGAGAGAAATCTTGCTTTCAGGGGGTCTTCCTTTACATTGTACAATCGAGACAATGGCAGCTTCTTGAAGGAGGTTGAGCTGCTTGCCAAATTTGATCCAGTGATGAAACAACACAGCAGAGTCGAAAGTGGCCAATATGGTCATTCAAGTTACCTAGGAAACATCATTCAAAATGAGCTCATTGGGTCCATTAGTGGGAAGATCTTGGATGCCATTGTTGCAGAAATAAAACAAGCTAAATATACTCACTCATTTTAGACTGCACTCCAGACATAAGCCACCAAGAACAGATGTCGATTATCAGAACTGTTAAAATGGGTGAAGTACCAGAAATAAAAGAATACTTCTTGGGCTTTCTTGAGGCTTCAGAAAGTACAGGCCTGGGTTTATCAGTTCTGATTCTGAAGAGACTAGATGAACTGAATATTCACTTTGATGACTGCAGAGGACAGTCATATGACAACGGAGCGAACATGAAGGGCAAGAACAAAGGTGTTCAGGCAAGGTTATTAGAGAAGAACTGTCGTGCATTCTATGTTCCATGTGGGGCTCACACTTTGGCAACGTACAAAAATTGTACAACCTTTTTGCAGCAGCTACACAGAGATGGACAATCCTAAAGAAGCACGTGAACATAACACTCAAGTCTTGGAGTGAAACCAGGTGGGAGAGCCGGCTTAAGAGCATTGAGGCTGTGCGATACCAGAGCCACAACATCAGAGAGGCCCTGTTGGAAGTCAGAAACAATGCCACAGATGCCATAGCCAGGACTGAAGCACAATCACTTGCAGAGGAGGTAGGGTCTTATCGCTTTCAGATTTGCACAGTAGTATGGTATGACATTCTTCATGCAGTTAACCATGTGAGCAAACTTCTGCAGTCTCCTACAATGCAGTTTGATGTGGCAGTCAACCTCCTCACAAAAACAAAAGATTCACTCACCAGCTACAGAAACACAGGTTTTGTTACAGCACAAGTCGTAACTAGGGACATATGTGAGGAAATGAATGTGGAGGCTGTGCTGAAGAAGAGGCTCAGATCCACAAAAAAGCAATTTGCTTACGAAGCTCCTGACGAACCATTTACAGAAGCCTTAAAGAGGCTGGAAGTCAAATTTTTGAATGTGGTGGTGGATTGTGCCATCGAGTCAATAAATGAGAGATTTAAAACATTAGATGATGTGAGGGACATATTTGGGGTTCTTCTAAACTTCACCACAATGAACAAGGAAGACTTGTCCTGCAAGTGTGAAAAGCTCTAAGATACTGAGCTCTGGAGCTGACTCTGACATTGATGGAAGAGAACTGGCCCTCGAAATTAAGAACTTGCCGACTTTACCTTCACACAAGATGACTGCATTGGAGCTTCTCTCCTTCATTCATCAGAAGCAACTGGAAGAACTATATCCCAATCTCTGGGTTGCACTAAGAATTGCCTGCACTCTACCCGTGACAGTAGCGTCAGCCGAGAGGAGCTTCTCTAAGATGAAGCTAATCAAGAACTACCTCAGATCATCATTGGGGCAGGATCACCTCAGTGGCCTTGGCATCATAAGCATCAACCAGGACGTTGGCAGGGAGATTTCATATGATGATGTTATTGATGATTTCGCCCATAAAAAATCTAGGAGGCAAAAATTTTGAAGATACAAACTGTTCTGTATAACTGTTAGCTATTACACGATTGTATCGTAGAGTTAGTAATTGTTTGGTAGTTGATAATTGCATTATTTTTTATACATAGTTCTGTGTCATTTATTCTAAATAATGTATAAGCTAATTTTCAGGAATTTCATGAAGAGTATTTTTCGGTGTTGGGCACTAAAGCGTTAATCCGATAACAGTTAATTAACGAAGTTAACTTTTTTTAACGGACTATTAACGGAAGTTAATTTCCATTTATCGTTATCGGACCAGTTAACTTCCGATAACTCGATATTTAGTCTGTTAAAGTCCGTTAACACGTTAACTGCGAGGAGTCATTCACGGAAGATCACCGCTTCGCGAATGAATTCAAACCGCCATAACTTCAGTCTGCCAATTCCGTCCTCTGCCGCAGTGGAACGGCTCTTCTCTCTCAGCAAGGACATCCTGAGGCCCAAGAGGTCAAGACTGGCAGTTGGGCCTAACTTTGAGAAGTTGGTCTTTCTGAAGGGCAACCAGTACATTGTGTCATAGTCTTTAATAAATGTGCCTAAAATTTAATTTTACCTTTCAGTTCCCGCCATAATAATTCTCTGGTAAATTAAAATTTAGTTAATGGTTAGTGGTTACAAGGGTTTCAAAACATGTAATCAGTACATTTTTTATTAAAAAATAAAAAAAAAGTTATTAAGCAAAACAGTTGCAAAAATTGATAAAAATACAGTTAAATACCTATTTATTGTTGGATTTTGCATAAATAAACATTTTCTATGGGTTTTAAAGCTTTTTTCCTTGATTTTTTTAAATGTTAGTAAAGAAATAGTTATCGTTAACGGATTATCGTTAACTTCCGTTAACTTTGTAGTAAAATTATCGGATTATCGTTATCGGGTTAAAAATTGGGGTTAACGGATTATCGTTATCGAAGTTAACTTTTTGGTTAACGGTGCCCACTGCCCACCACTGGTATTTTTTCTGTTTGTCTTCTGAAAGTACATATTTGTTGTTTTGGACATAAATGTTTTATTAAAATTGTTTCATAATTGTTTTTTATTAACACAGCCATTTTTTGTATGTGTGTGCTGAGGTGATGTAGTAAGGCGTGAGTTGGTGGATGGAGGGGTGGGGCCTCAAATGGGTATACTGCTTAGGGCCCCCTAATGGCTAGAAACGTCCCTGTCTAAGCACATGGAATACATCAGTTTAAGGACTACGTGCACCAACGACTTGAAGAGCAAACTGTTCCAATTGAGTCAGCGGTGAAGCGAAATCAGTTGAAATTATTTAAGACCCAAACACCAGTGCAAAACAAAGACAGCTTACAGTACAAATGAGATCAATAAAAAATGAGGCCAGTTTATTTTCAAAACTGTACATTGGCTGTCAACATCGAGGTGCTGACTTGGATGATTTCTTCAGACATAAGAATCACCCATTTCCTCTATCACTATCAGAATATGGGTACCTAAGAAAAACTAAAAAATCAGATCTCTCGCAATGCTTCAAATATTTGGCAGATTATTCCAATGAAAAGCCTGCAGCGTCATGTGTCATACTTGATGGACCAGCTATAGCTCATATGCTACCTCCTGGAGAAGCAAAGACATTTGATGATTATTGTGAGAAGTTTGTGAATACAATTCTTCGGGAATGGGATGATGTTAAACGAATTGACGTTATCTGGGATGACTATCGCTCGGACAGTTTAAAGGCAGGTACTCAAATGTTTAGAGGTGCTGGCATAAGGTGACGTGTTCTTAGTAACACACCTATTCTAAGAAACTGGAAAAATGGTTTGTCAAACAATGACAATAAAAGTGAGCTAGTCGATCTACTTGCAGATAAATTTACAACTCGCCTTGGCAAAGAGATCATAACTACAAAAGGAAAAGAAATAAGATGTAATAGACCTATGTGTATTCATGAGGAACTGCAACCATGTAGTCAAGAAGAGGCAGATACTAGAATTTTGTTACATGCGAAAGATGCCAGCCAGGATGGACACAAGTCAATTGTCATTCGGACAGTAGATACTGATGTCGTGGTGCTAGCATTGTCATGTTTCAATGATCTCTAAGCTGATTTCTTGTGGATTTCATTTGGTGTAGGGAAGAATTTGCATTACATTCCAGTACATTTACTTTTCAGTGTACTTATTGCAGATAAAGCATTAGCCCTACCATTCTTCCATGCGTTCACTGGAAGTGATACGACAGCCTCGTTTGCAGGTTACGGGAAAAAGTCTGCATGGAAACATTTAACAGTCTTCCTGAAATTACCCAAACATTTAGGCTTTCGTCCCAAAGCCCACAGATATTGAAGACGTTATGGAAGATTTGGAAACATCTTATTGTATGACAAATCCTCATCAAGTTCTAATGTGAATGAGTGCAGAAAGGAGCTCTTCACCAAAAAAGGAAGATCCACTGATAGAGTACTACCAATCAAAGCAGCCTTAGTTCATCATGTATTGCGGTGTGCATATCAAGCTGGATACTGTTGGGGACAATGTTTGATAAAGCAACCTAAACTTCCTGATCCAGGAGCTTGGGGTTGGCACAAAAGTGAACAGTCGACTTGGGAACCTACATGGACAACTCTTCCAGAAGCATCAACAGCATGCAAAGAACTACTGAGCTGTTCCTGTAAGAACTGTAACACAAGCCGCTGCAAGTGTAAAAAAGGGTTATTAAAATGTGCAATGCTCTGTAAATGCAATAACTGTGAAAATGGTGTTGATGGACATGAGATTATAAGCAATGATGATAATGTTAACTGACTGTATTTACATTAATTTTTGTATCTTAAAAACTGCAAAACTGTATTATATATACTATACTATATAATAATATATATTATACATAAATGTATAATATATATTTTAATATATATATTAAAACTGTATTATTAATACACTTAAAAATTCCATTTGTATTACTAAATAAACTACATGTTAACATAATTACACAAATGCATGAAAGATAGATAAATGTTGCAATGATTTGATTATTCCTATTGATATTTTTGTTTTACGCATTTTGTCCGCCATTTTGAAAATGGCGGTCATTATCTTTGTGAGCTACCAACAGAATTACTCTCACATATTTATAGATAAATTATAAAATGTTTCATGCCTTTTTTCAGACATGCATAAATTAATTTCTTTAATGTTTTGATCATTTCTGGTGATTTTTTAACTTTTCTCACTAATAGCCGCCATTTTGAAAATGGCGGCCATAATCTTTTGGGTCCTACCTCAAAAGTTATTCTCACATGTGTATAGATAAGCCACAGAAAGCTTCATACTTTTTTTCCAGAAATGCATGATTTCTATGGAAAAATTACTTTATCCGCTGTACTAACATGGCCGTAACTACCTATGAGGTCACCGAGGTCCGGACCTCGGTAATTATTTCCTAAAAAAAAAAAAGAGACTGAACCGTTCTCCGTGTATGAAACGCATATTACCGCTTTTCTTTTGAAAAGAGGGAGCGTCGAGCGTTTTGTGTTTTGTGTTTAGTGTATAGCTTGGGTTGTGTTTGTAGATGTCATTTTGGTCTGAATTTTGCTCGTCCCGCCGCGCTCGAAAAAAATCTGGACCTCACTAATTTCTAAACCCTAGTTACGGCCCTGTGTACTAATAGAACAAATGAAATCACATTCAGCTGCAGGTCCGGACAAATGGAACGCACTCTTAATTAAAAACTGTAAAAATGAAATTGCTACACCCTTATACTGGATATGAAGATCCTTAGACACAGGGGAAATACCGAGGATCTTGAAAAGAGCAAACATTGTCCCTATATATAAAGACGGGGATAGATCTCAAGCAAAGAACTATAGACCAGTGTCACTGACGTCCCACCTTACCAAAATATTTGAAAGAATAGTCAGAGAGAAAAGCTATGACTTCTTGGAGACACGAAAAATTCAACGAAAATCAGCACGGATTCCGATCGGGAAGATCATGCCTATCACAACTTATAGAGCATTATAACAATATCCTAGATGCACTTGAAGGTAATGAAAACTATGATGTCATATATACGGATTTTGCTAAGCTTTTGACAAGTGCGATTATGGTATAATAGCACATAAAATGAAACATATGGGAATAACAGGCAAAGTGGGAAAATGGATCTACAACTTCTCCAGAGAACGACTACAGGTGGTCAAAATTCAAGGTGTATCATCATCAGAATCAGAAGTACGCAGCTCAGTACCACAAGGTACAGTGCTGGCCCCACTCCTGTTCATTATCATGCAACAGACATAAACAGTGAAGTTAACAGCAACAGTATAGTAACATTTTCAGCGATGAAAATGAAGTGGAGGCCTTGCAGAGGGACACAAACAAAATGTACAAATGGTCAGAAGACAACAATATGACATTTAACACCGAGAAATTTCAACTCTTGAGATATGGTAGAAATGAGGAAATTAAACAGATTGCATATTATGCTCCAGATAGATAGGTAATTCAGAGAAGCACAAAAGCGGTCGACTTGGGGGTAATAATGACCGAGGATGCCAAATTCGAGACACAAAATCAGATAGCAGTAAACAAAGCAAAAAGAGTCGCGGGACAGGTACTAAGAACATTCAAAAGGAGGGACAAGACAATAATGATTCCCCTGCTGAGAACACTGATCATACCAAAACTTGAATACTGCTCAGTTTTGACGTCCCCATATAAAAAGGAAGAACTTAATAAACTAGAAGAAACGCAGAGACATTTCACAACCAAGACTGATGGCTGCAAAGAAGTCAACTACTGGGAAAGACTCCGTAAACTAAATCTGTACTCCCTGGAAGGAAGAAGAGAGGTATACCATAATCTCCATATGGAAAATGATCGAAAAACTGGTACCAAACCTCAAACTAAACCCAATTACCATCCAAACAACGCTGGAAAATAGGAAAGGCAGAATGTGTATTGTGTACAAGTGTAGCGTTCCCAAATTAATGGCCAGACAAGGAGTGACCTCAACACTGAAGGAAAATAGCTTGGTTGTCAGGAGGCCAAGACTTTTTAACCAGCTTCCTAAGGACCTCAGAAAGTTACAGGGGTCAAAGTTGAAGTCTTCAAGAGAAAACGATGCCTGGCTCAGGACGGTACCAGATGAGCCGGGTGTACCTGGCTGTGTGCGGTGGAGAGCGCAAGAGAGCAACTCGCTCCTCCACCAAGCCAAACCTAGAGACGGGGCCACCTGCTCGACCTTCGTGTGAAGAGAGACCGACGCAAGAAACCGCAACGAGGTTAACGAGGTGTGTATATATATATATATATATATACCAATATAAGGATTTTTAGGCGGTTTACTCCCACTCACCGTCATTCCCATTCTCATCCACGGCTATCCCACTTTGATCCAGGTTAGGTTAACTTCTAAAGGTTACGTTAGGTTAATGTTCGGTTAGTTTGGGTTAAATTAAGTCAGGTTAGGAAACTTTAGCTATTCATATTTGGCGCTTTTACCACAGTTGAGAATGAAAATTACATTAAGTGGTGAAAGTAATCGACTTATCTCCCACATCAGGTATCATCGTATTTCCATTTTCTTAAGATAAATGAATATATTAATTTAAAAATGATACCCTTTAATAGAAAAGTGTTCCCTTACACTATTACCGAAAATCTGAAAAAAAAAGTAAGAAAAAAAGTAAAAATACCTGAAAAAAATAAAATAAAATATATATATATAATACATATAGCGTTTTCTGTCGATCAGCGAGAAATTAAACGATATTAGGTCTGGAGAGTAGTTGGATGGGATGTGGCTTGATCATGTGGCTACATTTAGATGGTTTGGATGCCATGTAAAGCTGTAGGTCCCCTCCGTTATATGACCTTAGATTTTACGAAGGAGAATAAACGGACCCCACCAAACACGGAATGTTCAAAATTATACAATAAGAGGATTCTCCTTGTATACTGTAATATTTTTGATCGCGTGAAATGTCCTGCAGAACTTTATTGTGTGGTTACCTAATGATTACAGTGTACAATTAACGTTACAGAGTTACATTTTCGTCTTTGGGTATTACTGTAATTGCTCAATATTTTGAGGTAAAGAGGTTTGTAATTCAGAAACATTTTACGATCCTTTTTAGAAGAGAGTCTGCCTTTTGTGTACGTGAAACTTCAGAAGGGTTCTTTTTTCTGTTTGTGATAATCCGCGTGATAAAAAGGCATAACTACGACCCAATTTTACGAGTCTCAACCGTAAATAACCAGTTTTATCCAACAAGTGTTTTGGATCGTGGATTCTTAGTGCCTGAAGGAACCGTCTTTATAATACTTTTTATGTAGATGTAAATTAGGGTTCGGTGTTTGGGCATAACATTTGGATGGCTGTGGGGAAAATCTGTAAATTCAAGATGTACTAATTTATAATATAACTTATGGAAATAAGGACATTGTAGTCACCATATATATATATATATATATATATATATATATATATATATATATATATATATATAGTGTGTGTGTGTGTGTATATATATATATATAATTGCTCCAAATGTTGAGACTGACTCAGTCATACCAGGTTAGATTAGGTTGAGTTAAGTCAACTAGTTGATCGAAAAATCAACTGGTGAGGCCTATTCCTTGTCAGTTAATTATAACCGCTTCCCACGAAATGTCTCAGAACTGTTTGTGTCATAGCTTTCTTGTCATGAGAACTTGGTTGAAAGACATTTAAGGTTAGGTTTAATAGAGTTTGGTTAGATTAAGTGAAGACATAGATACCTCGTTTATGTGGGTAAAAGTCAATAATAGTGGGCAATTTTTTTCTTTTATTTAAAAAAACTAAAATGATTAATAAATTCCAAATAGACTTTTATGCCATAAATAAGTGGTTTTATTCAATAGAAATTGTAAATAAATCTATAAATAATAGTTAAACGTTTAGGGGGACTAGTTGGTGTAACGTATAGAACACCGGTTGTAAGAAGAGACTATTTTGCCGCTGAAATTCATTGGAAAATGAACCTTACTGTAAACATTTAAATGTGGTGGATATGCGTTCCAAGTCGCAACTGGGTTAGGTCTACTTAGATATTTGGGAGATTAATTACATTAGCCGAAATCCATATTGGACTCCAAATAAATCTAACCTAACCTAACGTACAAAAACTTACATGTGGTTGTATGCCCTGTTGGGCGATTTATTTCGGCTACTATAATCAATCGCCGAGATAGCTAACTATACGCTACACGAACTAGTCCCATGTTTAGCATGGAAAAGCAAACATTGTACGGTAATTACTCTAACCTAACCTACAAAAGACCACTTACATGTAGTTGTATACTCTATTAAAAATCTAATAAGCAATTTATTTTTTAAAATAAAACTTCGGTGTGTGTGTGCAGTAGCAGATTATAATTGGGGCAAAGGGGGCATTTGCCCCCGGCTCCAATGCTGACCGGCCCCAAGAAACTATGTAAACGCTATAATCTACCGTTGAAATAATTGGTCAACCGTGAGGAAGAAAAAAAAATTCTATATTCCGCTTCTACAAAAACTAGTTTAGTATCCCATTTATGTGAACAAAGTATACATTTTCTGTAATCACATCTTTATTTTTGTTTCGTTTTCTGTTGATCGATCCCAGTCAGCTGATCACATCACTCATGATGTATCAGGTAAAGAATTGTGTTTTTCTAGTGACACCGGCCCAAAAATATTGATTGCCCCCGGCCCTAACAATGCTTAATCCGGCCCTGTGTGTGTGTGTGTGTGTGTGTGTGTGTGTGTGTGTGTGTGTGTGTGTGTGTGTGTGTGTGTGAGAGAGAGAGAGAGAGAGAGAGCTGTTCCTTCTCAGTTATATATTTCATTTGCCATAATTTAAATAGACTAAAATTCGTATTCAAATAAATTCCAGTCGTATGCTTCATTTTATTTTAATTTCACGTGACATTTCGCTAGCCTTTTTCTCTCATTCCCCTTTTCAAGTCGGCGAATTAGAATTGTGAGGAATTATAAAACATGGTTCCAGACAGGAGTTCCATACGGGCTGTAAAAGGAATTTTATAGGTGAATTATAATTAAGGGATTCTCTTTAATAAGCTTAATAAAGAGGGCATTATAATAATGATAATGATAATTCTTATTGGCAGGAGATAAATCTCATAAAAAAAGTACAATATTCATAAAGGTAATAAACGATGCAACTAATTAAATAATTAATTTAAAACTACAAAAATTAGGACTAAAAATTTCTCGGACTAAAGAGGACAGAAAAAGTACACGTAATGAAACGAGTAATAATAAAATTAATAATAAAAAAATACTCTAAGCGAATACTAAAAAATACAAATAAAAAGTGTATGTAATGAAAATACCACTGTTGGTGATTAGTGGAGCTATAAACAAACACTTTCATACCAAGAAGTCCACAGTCTCGAAGACGTAAAGCAAGACTGATGAATAGCTTGGACAATTGAATTGAGTTTCGAATTCTTCGCATTAGCATGAAACGGTATTGAGTACGTTTTGTTACCTTAGGGAAGCTCGAAACGTTGTGGTTAGCGAACATTTGAGAAGCTGAGCATCTTGGAGATAATTTAAGCCGCAGTTGCCAGTTTAAAAGATCTGCTATAAAGCAAATTTAGGGTTCTGCAAGAACCTTTTTTTTATAAATAACTTACAGTTGCTGCCCACACATTAATGCAGAAAGTAAGGGGTTCCAAAAAACCTTAGCCCCCCCAATTTGCAGCTTACATGTTTACTTATATCTAAATAATTTTTAGTGATTATAAAAATATATAAAATTCTTTATTTATTGCAGGTATTAAAATTACTGTAGCTGATAAAGTGATAATATAATGGCTTCTCAATTAATTGGTGATTCGGAGAGGCAACGTGTGATAGATCGCATACGAGCAATAACATTTCGGGAAGCTCGTGATGCTGGAGCTACCTTTATAACACGTTCATGGGTTGCCAAAAAGTTGCGAAGAAGTGAGGACTTCGTCAAAAAAAATTGGAATAAAATTGGATGAATGTGAAATGGATACAACCAAATCTGGGCGCCCAAATTTGCCACTCTCTCAGGAAACAAAGGAAATCATTGAAAGCGGTACGCGTAAGCGGAAAAACAGCTGTGCTAAACTTTCTAGAGAGATCGAAGTGTCGAGAGGAAAGATCGTTAGTGGTGAGATCATTCGACTGTACCGTCATAGGCAAGGTTTAAAGCCTTGGAATGTGGATGATTTCATGCATTTAGCTGTCTCCGATGAATTTTTTGTTTACGTAACACGTCGGCCTAACTACCAAAATGATCGAGTGTGGGCCACAACACCAGATGAAATCGATGACAATGAACATTATCGCGAATTATTAAAAAGTCCAGACTGTGTTGGTGTGTTTGTTTTGTTCACTGCAAAGAAGCTCATGTGGGTGCTGAAGCCAAATGGTCAGAGTTGGGATGGACAGTATTTTCGTGATATTATTCTATCCCAGCATGTCATTCCTTTTCTAAGAAACCCAAGCAATGTTGTGGATGTCGATCAGGTCACACTTCTGCACGATAAGGCCCCCTGCTTTAAGGCATTAGCCACTCAACAGTTGTTGCGGAACCATGAGATCGATTTCTTTGGAAATGAAGAATGGCCAAGAAATTCTCCTGACCTGAACGTCTGTGAACACATTGGATCAGTTATAAAGGACAAGGTTGAATGTCTCTTGTTTCAAGAACCTGCAGCAAATCGATTTTCGAAGGATACAATGACGCAACACATTGAAACTGTTTTAGCAAATTTGCGTAACGATCAAGATCTATTCACGTCACTTTTGGCAAGCTACCCAAAGCGAATTCAGGCTGTCTTGAAAGCCAATGGCGGGAACACCAAGTTTTAATTGTTTCTCATTAAATGCAGGATTAAATTCTCTTTTGTAAGGTATGTTTAGTTTTACTGTACCTCTAATGGTTTAGGCCATGGGCGGGGGGCTAAGGTTTATTGGAGCCCCGTACATTTAAAGCGTCTTTAGCTTCACTTGTATAGAATTTGAAGTTCCTTATACAGTAATCATTTGTGCTTTAACACAGTAACTTCGATATTGTTTCCTTATGTCTGTGTTGTCATTCAAGCAGCTGGTGATAATTTTACCTAGATACTTAAATTCGTTTCCTGCTCTATTGGTTCGCCTCTCATTTTGAAAATAATATTAGCTGTTTGGTTTGAGCTTTTAAGATGGCATTGCATAATCTTAGTTTTAGTAACATTAAAGTTAATGTCATGGTTCTGTGAATATAATTCACAAATTTTTATAAAATCATCCAGACATTTAACTGAAGGGTCGGCGTAAACCAAGTTATTTATCCTCATTTTATCTATACAACATCCCACTCTTGTCTCATTAAGAGAAGTAATTAATCCATAAGTAAACACATTAAACAACAAAGGAGAAAGCAAGGAGCCTTGTCTAACGCCGCATGAGGAACCAAAATATTCGGACAATACATTACTGCATCTAACCATAAAAATTTCGGGAATCTACCAAAATTTCAATATATTTAAAACATACAGTGGAATATTCCTGTATTCTAAATTTTTAAATAGAACATCGTGATTCACTTTATCATACGCTTTGCTTATCTCCAAGAAACAACTACGAATAGTTGAAATACTGTCAGTATATTTAAGTACAATCTCTTTCAAAACATAAATACAGAAGTCAGTTGAATGATTGCAAGTAGCCTTAATTTTAATTTTTCTAAATTCATTCTAAATCATCTCTTTAGTAAATTCAGCTCTATATATATAGAGAGAGAGAGAGAGAGAGAGAGAGAGGGAGAGAGTTACAAGGAGTTACAAGGAAAAGAAGTACCTCAAAAGGCCTTGCGGCCCATACCGAGGAGGTACCAATGGCAACGGGTGCCAGGGAAAATTTTCTACACACTCAAATAGTGTGCAAGATTTGGTCTAACCTTTTCTTGAACTAATCCACCGAGGAACTATTCCTGTTATTAAAAGTTTATTTTTCTTTCAACTATCCTAGCAGTAGTAGAAAACTGGATAGAAAAGTAGAAGGCTCTCTCCCCACCCTCCGCTCCCTCCCTGCCAGAGGCAGGTACGGAAAAAGGTTGAAGAAAATACCTTGACCCTGGAAAAGTAGCCAAGGAAATTTTACAGGAAAGTGGAGAATATATAATAGCTCTATATTTACCTTGCTCACAGAGACACCGTGCAAGCGAACTCCTGCAGAGTTTTCTAATGTTTTAATCTTAACTATCAACGTGTTAAAGTAATTCCCCATATACTAGTCCTAAATCGTTTCAAATCCAACTTCTAACCATTGTTGCGAGTTGGGTTATCATTTGAACTAAACATGCTTCTAAAATCGACATCTTTGAACCCGCGTCACATAAGCGTCGATTGTAGCCCATATGCCTAACGAAAGGGATTAACTTTGTGGCATTTTTCGCCAGTTTCCAATCCACCTACCTACTTCCCCCCAATACCCAGCGCGCGCACTTCGGCCATTAGCCGGCGGTGAGGTACCTTATCAAAGGCCTTCTAATCAATCGCCCTACTCTTATCATACTCACTCAACATGACGTAGAAAACTCGAGCATGATGGTGAGACACGACCTATGCCGTCTAAACCCATGTTGGAGTCCCCAAGTAGCTTGTAGGAATCCAAATGGTCAACAATCCTACTCGCTATTATTCCCTCTAAATATTTACCTACAACTGAAGGGGTCCTAGTAACCCACGGGACAGGTTTGTACAACAGACTTCACCTGCCCTCCCGAAAGAGAGAGAACCTAAAGGAATTGGCAACCAATTTCTCTAGAATCCCACGACTCGGGACCGGAGGGCTGTCACACCCCAAGTATAAAGTTTACAACATGCAGAAGGAACGTGCATAACCTTTATACCCCCTGCGGGGGTAAGAGAGAGAGAGAGAGAGAGAGAGAGAGAGAGAGAGAGAGAGAGAGAGAGAGAGAGAGGGGACAAGCAAAAAATTATGAGAAACGAAAAATTTAGTTCAATTTCAACTTCGTTTGCGCAGAGATTGCAAGTGATAAAACATCGCGCGAACGATACTTCTTGATCACGCTGTCACTGACGTGCTTGAAACTATTTCTGACGCGCTTCTTTCGCATAGCTTCAGCATGGCATGAATTCAATGAAAGAGACGTTGAAACTAGACAATGGCACTTTTTTTTTTGGCACTGATGTATCGTATCTCAATGGTGCTTGACCAGTCATGTATTATTAGTTAATTTTATCAACTTAGGTAACACAGGACATAACAAAAACTGATTAGAAGAATAATTGCGCCGATTTGTTTAATGTTAATATGCACCATAGAATAGAATAGAAAGACAGAACAGTTCACCTCTTTAATAATTTAGAAATTTTGCATCTTGGCTCTTGCAATCTTTGTTCAAATGATTCTCACTGTAAACTCATAGATAGGTATTCTAGTGATTTATTATCCATATTAAAGGGAACATGAAGGCCCCTGATTAAATCTTACAATTGTCATACTAAAATTATTCCTGGATGGAATAATTTTATTGCCCTTCTGGAGAGCGAATCAAAAGACGCTTACGATTTACGGTGCCTTCATGGTAGACTCAGAATAAGACCGGGTTACATGAATATGTGTAGAAGGAAGGAGTCACTCTAATCTAAAGCAGCTATAAGGCTGTGTAAACAGGAATAAGATTTTATTTGAGCAGCAAAAGTCTGTGAAGCTCACTTAAATAATAACAAAAATTTTTGGAAATTTATTTAGAAGGAAACGGGCGTCAAGAATGCCTTCCCACCAACATTGCAAGAAATTGCAAGGCTGTGGAAAAATCACTATTCAAACTTTCCTAATAGTGTGGGAAGAGCTAACCTTAATATAGGTTGCAACGAAACACCAGTGGGAGGGACCAGAGAAAATACTCGAATTTCATTTCCTGAAATTAAATCTGATTAAAGAGTTAAAGACTGGTTCTGCCTCAGGGTAGATGACCTCTCGAATGAGTACTTAAAATATGCCACTGACGTGAGGAGTCTGCATATCTCATTGATTTTCTCCGCCATGCTTGCTCATAGTTATATTCCCAGAGTTTATGGGAGTATATATGTTGACATTTCTCAAAAATAAATATGGGGACACTTTCTCAAGGAATAATACAGCCCTGCTGCTATTACCTTCTGTTTCTACCGGAGAAACTTTTGCTACACCAATTAAATGATTGTTTATGGACATCTAATCAATTGCTTTTAAAAGGTCCCATTCAACTGATCTGTGGATGGATGTATTGAAGGAAATTATATTTAAATACACTGACAGTAATTTAACAATTTATAGTTGTTTCTTGGATATAAGTAAAGCATATGATAGAGTGAACCACAATGCTCTATCTAACAAACTAGGGAAGAGGAAAGTTCCTTTGTACATATTAAATATATTGAAAGTTTAGTAAACCCACAATCGTTTACGGATAGATGGGGCAATATATTGTTCGAGTATTTTGGTTCCTCTTGCGGAGTGAGGCAAGGCTCCTTGCTCACTCCCCTGCTGTTGATTGTGTATATTTATGGTTTAATTGCCTCACTTAATGAGGTAAAAGTTAGACGTTGTATAGATAACATGAGGATAAATAACTTCGTCTACTCTGTACCCATGATATGATGTTAATAAGTCCTCCTGCTTAAAGCCTGGGTTATCTCCTAAATATTTGCGAATTATATTAGCAGAACGATGACATTCTTTTTAATGTCACAAAAACTAAAATTATGCTATTCCATCCCAAAAGCGCTAATCAGCCAGCTGATATTAATTTCAAAATGAGAGGTGAACCAATAGAGGAAGTACAAGAATTTAAGTATTTAAATTAAGTTATCACCATCTCTTTGAACGATGATTCAGATATAAGAGAACAGTATCGAAGCCTCTGTGCTAAAGCAAACATAACTATAAGGAAAATCCGATTCTGTACAAGTGAAGCTAAAGGCAATCTCTTTCATACCCTCTGCACTAATATATATGGGCAGCAGCTCTGAGTGAATTATAGAAAAGGTTCTGGCAGAACCCCTAAATTTGCTTTATAGCAAATCTTTCAGACTCCTACATAAGTTATCCCCAAGATCCTCGGCCTCGCAAATGCTAACCACAATGTTTCGATCCTCTCTGAGGTAACAAGAAGTGCTCAATACAGTCTGATGCAAAGAATTAAAAAAATCAACCAACCCAATTATCCAAGCTATTCATCAGTTCTGCAATATGTCATCTAAGCTATAGACTCCACTTAACTTCGACATTGTTATTTTTCATTATTTGTATTTCTATTCTTAACACTTATAAGTTAGTTTAGTATATATATATATATATATATATATGTGTGTGTGTGTGTGTGTGTGTGTGTGTATGTGTGTGTGGTGTGTGTTAATGAAAATCGTGTTATATAAACAGTTTCTTTCAGCTATCTTCTCCAAAGATTGGAATAATAATAATAATAATAATAATAATAATAATAATACAAAACTTGATTTTACAAATCATAAGAATTCGCGCAACTTTAACTGAGCTAATTTTTATTCATATTTAATGCCTGAAATTTTACACAATTTGTATACTTACCAATTCCATCGCTAAAACTCAAAAACAACCCAAATTGAGTATATAATTAATACAACAGAATTACCCCGAGTTAATTAAATAAGTGATTGAATCATTTGTATTTAATTAGATACAACAAATCCGACTTTATTCATAAGCGGTCTGGTTTATCGATGAATATCAATATAAACCTCGCAGTCAAAATGAATTAGATGTAGTAATTGGTTATAGTAATTAGATACACGTTTGTGGGTATTTTATTTATTTATTTATTTTTTTAATTAATTCCGACCCGTACGCGAGTAATTAATTAAAATAATTAATTTATTCATTAATAAATTAAATTGAATTCAATGAATTATTTACAATTAGTTTAACGAACGTGGTGGTGGTCTCATGAAGTTGGAGCCAGAATGTACTAAAGTATTAGGAAGTGGTAAAGAAAGGTATAAAGTAATAGCGCAAATTGGGTGTATGTGTGGGTGTGTATATATGGAATTCCTAGAAGGGACACACGCTAAAACTTCTTCCATCGTGGGCCTAACTTTACCTTCTGGACGAGAGTTTTATGGGAAAATATTTGTATATTTAAAGGTAAAATGGTGCAACTTTCGGGATGGAACTATGTTCGACCTCCTATAAAATGAAATTGGGCCGTAGTGTCGGCCGTTATATAGGAGTCATCGCACGCGAGCTTATTCAGTTACTTTGAGATTACTTTTGTTTTAATTTCCACATTATTCGTTTTAAATTCTTTGTTATTTTCGGTTCACTCTTTCCCAAACGTCGTATAACCGAGTTAGAAGGGAGAAAAAAGGGTGAATTTTAAGGGGTGCAGTGTCACAGGCGATGTTTTCAAGGGGTGCTGAGATGATAGGGTCGCGTCTGATGCAATTTAAGTCCAATTTTGCGCTCTGATTTTAGATTGCGTCAACCGAAATAAGTATACCGTCTGAATATATATATAATTTTTTTTTTTTTTACTTTGAACTCAATTTCATAGGTATAAATTGTTATGAGTCGAAGTTGAAATTTACATCATCGAAATTTACATTTATTCTCAAATGCGAAATGTTTCAATCCGATTAACTGCTGAAGACGTTAAAAGACCCAGTTGTCGAAACGTTCGGAAATGAATTACCTACAATACTAGTTACAGTCTTGGTTCAAAATCGTTCTTTATATATATTCTCGACAGTGCATATATATATATATATATATATATATATATATATATATATATGGGGACATACCAAAGATATCAAAAAAAGCATTAGGTCCAGAAGTGATTAAAACTTAGGGTACGATAACCAAGTTCAAGAATTTCAAACGGGAGAAGTTACTACATTAGCGAAAAACAATTTTCTTCTTAATTACCTTCAGATAGTGTCTTGAGGTCGTACTTCAATCCTCTTTAAGGGCCTCCTCCAAAACATTATTCTGAGCTCTTCATCGAGGCTTTTAAACTACGTCATTTTGTTGGCCATATAGAAGGTCATTTTGAATAGATAAATTTGTCTGTTGTTTGGTGCAGATTGGAAAGAATGTAAACAAACTTCCAGGTTTCTTCATCCTCCGTATATATATATATTATATATATATATATATATATATATATATATATATATATATATATATGAAGAGATTATAGACACCAATCGACTAGGGAAGTTAGGCGGGAGACAGAGTGTTGGGACTTCCGTTTCTCCTGTCTGTCCTCCTTAGCTGATCTTTTTCCGTGTTTCCTCTACCCTGTGAGCAGTCCAGCATGCTCTCAAATACACACTTATCCCCTCTATTCCTCACTACACATACATACATCTTCCACACTACACAATGTTTTTCAAAATTTATATAAAAAAAAATGGTATCGTTGGCTTCGGAGACTTTGATTTCAGCTCTCTCCTTCTTCTATGGAGGGGACGTTTTTGCCGGCGCTGACCCTTGCTCCCCTCCTTCCTGCACAAAAAAAAAAAATAGATATATATATAAAAACTCGCACTGAGAAAGATTTTTAAAAATATAAAAATGAAAAAATGAAAAAATAGTAAAAACAAGGATATTTCAGTCCCTAATAACGGTTTCCAACGTTTTCCAACTTTTAACATTTGATTACTTTGAGGTGGGGGGCACCGTTGTTACGGCCCCCGAATTATTGGAGATGTTATCTTTACTGTATTATTTTGTAATACTTTTTGATTTTTTTAAAATTCTTCCTCAGTTTGGATTTACGTCGTATATTGTCGCGGTTATTGTGATATATATATTTGGGATCTTTTCCTTTATAGCACCCCCATTATTTTACTGTGTTCTTTTATGCCCGGTTAGGTCACCCGTACAACCTTGACGATTGGTTAGATTAAGTCGTGATATTTTCGTTAGTTTTAACGAAAATATCACGACTTAACCTAACCAATGTTGTCTCTTTCAAAATTGTTACTAACTGAAAAGAAGAAATTGAGGGGGCGGGGTGCTATAAAGGAAAAGATCCTATTTTTGTTAAGAAAAGGACAGTGCTGACAACCCAATTTATTGAAAACGAAACGAAAAACAGTCGCTTATTAGTCACTTTTGATTTATGGAAGATATATGGCAACAATTATACATATTTAGAGTTGCCAAATGTCTATATTAACTATCGTTCAATTATATTTTAAATTTATGGCTTGGTCCGGATAACAAATTACCATTCACAAGTTTAACTGCAAAAAAAAAAAAAAGAAAAAAGGTAAAGATTGAATGTCAATTCAGCATATTTACAGTAATACTCACCCTCTCTTTACTATCGCTATTGTAACGGACACTACTCTTTTGAACTCTCTAACTGCGTACCTCCTCCTTTAAGGAGAACACACATTACCAGACTTTCGACACATTCTCATTCCTTTTCTGTCCACCTCTCTATCGCGAGGGTTAATTGGTATTTTCAATCTTTCATCTACTGAACAGGTCAACTCTGAAACAATCTTCTTCAATCCATCTTTCCCCCTGTCTATGACCTCCAATCTTTCAAATGCAGTGTCCAGGCATATCGAAAACCCTGGACCTTGATTTTGGCTCACTTTTCTTCTATGAGGGTGGGGGGAGGGGCGCTTTTCCCGGCATTCGCCATTGGCCCCTCCTTACTGCATAAAAAAATAATAAGACGGAAAGAATAATTTAAGAATAACTCATTTCTTTTTAAATCTACTTTTTCTTTTGGTAAAAAAAAAAAAAAAAAAATCAAATGTCAAAATTCCCATCAGAGAATTGATACTGTAATACAATTTTACACAAATACTGGTCTTAAATTCCCGTACATTAAGGGTTGGCAGTGCTTGGAAGAAAGCAATCTGCTTTCTTGGCACATGCATAAAACTGCTAGTAATATATTTATTTTAATTATACGAGCAAGAGACGAGTGTTTTGAGAAAAGGGGTGCAGTACATGAGAAACCGAAAGGAACTCGAAGGAAGTAAACTTGAGGACTAATTAATTAGTATTATCAGTATTATTAGTATGATTGTTATTATTATTATTATATTATTATTATTATTATATATTATTATCATCAGTGTATCATGATCATCAGTATTATTAGTAAGATCGGCATTAATATTATCATTGCATCAGTATCATTAGTATTATCATTATCATCAATATTATTATTAGTATGAGCGGCATTAATATTATCATTCCATCAGTATCATTAGTATTATCATTATCATCAATATTATTATTATTATTATATATTATTATCAGTGCATCAGTATCAATAGTATTATCATTATCATTATATCAGTTATTGATATTAACCTAAAATCATAGAAATATTCCCAACAAAATAAAAATAAAATCCACGCCCTTTCCGAGGTTAATGACTGGCATTATTTTTTTAATTATTCATGATAGGAATACATACAAGAAATTTAAGCTACCCTCGAACACATCAAAAAACACAGAATTACTAGTCGTAAATAGAGGGGGTTGAGAGGGCCGGCGTTATTGGAGAAAAGAAGGAAGAGTGATTTAGGACCCGCCACATCCACAAAATATTCGGTGGTATTTTTTTTTTTCCTTAACTTTTTACCGGGTTTGAATCTTTGATAAAGATGCTCCAAAGAGCAAGACTTTACAACAGCAACAAAACAACAACAACATTAATAATAAAAATTTTTATTTTGTTCTACATTGTAAACATATGTGAAATCAGAGGTCAAAGAACTGGTTAAAAACAATTCTACATTTTTACACACACACACACACACACACACACACACACATATATATATATATATATATATATATATATATATATATATATATATATATATATGAAAATTATTTCACGAAAGTAACACGTAAAAAATATTTATGATGAATAAAACCACGAAGGAAAGGAAAACACAAAAGGTGCTCAAGCGCTTTCGTCTAATGACATCCTCAGGAACACTGAAGTACATAAAAGGTTACGGCCTATATATAGGTTACAGAAAGAAAAAAAAATAAATAAATAAATAACATACATACACACAAACATACATACATATATATATATATAACACATATCTACACACATACATATATATATATATATATATATATGCAATAAACGGAGAAGTAAAAATAAAAATTAAAGATTAGAGGATTAACAAAGAGGCATACAGATTTGTAAGGAAAAATATCGATTTTTAGCACAAGATCAAATGAATTAAAAAATACAAATTTATACTGGAAATCTGCCCGGGTTTTAACACTTTGCCTTTTAGAGTCAAGTTTCGATATAATAAAAATAAAATGAAGATTAAAAGTTAATAAAGTAGCGTACAAGTTTACCAAAGATTTAGCGTCCTACCCTTTTATCTAAATTTGTTTTGAAGAAATTCAAAACAACAGGATAGAGTTGAAAAAGACCTTTGCTTATGTTGAAGTTATTTGAAAGTTGGATAATGGCAGACTCAAGAATATTTCTATTGACAATGTTGCTAGAATGAAATAAAACTGAAGCATTTCCAATCAATACAGTGGGATAACTCTGACAAATGGACAAAAAGAGCACTGGACAACTGTCCTGTTCTAACGGAATATTGATGCTGTTTTATACGTGTGTGCAAATCCTTTCCCGTCTGACCTACGTAAAAGGAATCACATTGACTCTAAAAGGCAAAGTGTTAAAACCCGGGCAGATTTCCAGTATAAATTGTATTTTTATAATTCATTTGATCTTGTGCTAAAAATCGATATTTTTCCTTACAAATCTGTATGCCTCTTTGTTAATCCTCTAATCTTTAATTTTTAATTTTTATTTTTACTTCTCCGTTTATTGCATATATATCTAATATATTATATATATATATATAATATATTATTATATGTAGATATGTATGTATTATATATATATATTATATATATGTATGTATGTTTGTGTGTATGTATGTTATTTATTTATTTATTTATTTTTTTTCTTTCTGTAACCTATATATAGGCCGAACCTTTATGTACTTCAGTGTTCCTGAGGATGTCATTAGACGAAAGCGCTTGAGCACCTTTTTGTGTTTCCTTTCGTTCGTGGTTTTATCATATATATATATATCGTAAAGAACGACGCTTGTATAGGAGAACATTCCGCGCAAGATGAGAAGAGAGAACGAACAAATGAAAAAATGAGGTAACCATCCGGGAATCGAACCCGGGATCTTCCGATTGCCGGTCAGATATGATAACCACTACACCATGGTCCTCAGTGGATCAGAAGTAATTCCTCTACATACGCACAGAAACCAATGCCCCGAGGGGGCACCTCCCGCATGCCGTATCTATATATACATTTCAACTGCAAAGAACACGCAGTATAAATAACGTAAAGAACGACGCTTGTATAGGAGAACATTCCGCGCATGCGGGAGTGCCCGTCGGGGCATTGGTTTCTGTGCGTATGTAGAGGAATTACGACTTCTGATCGACTGAGGACCATGGTGTAGTGGTTATCATATCTGACCGGCAATCGGAAGATCCGGGTTCGATTCCCGGATGGTCACCTCATTTTTTCATTTGTTCGTTCTCTCTTCTCATCTTGCGCGGAATGTTCTCCTATACAAGCGTCGTTCTTTACGTTATTTATACTGCGTGTTCTTTACAGTTGAAATGTATATATAGATACGGCATGCGGGAGGTGCCCCCTCGGGGCATTGGTTTCTGTGCGTATGTAGAGGAATTACGACTTATGATCGACTGAGGACCATGGTGTAGTGGTTATCATATCTGACCGGCAATCGAAAGATCCCGGGTTCGATTCCCGGGTGGTTACCTCATTTTTTAATTTGTTCGTTCTCTCTTCTCATCTTGCGCGGAATGTTCTCCTATACAAGCGTCGTTCTTTACGTTATTTATACTGCGTGTTCTTTGCAGTTGAAATGTATATATATATATATATATATATATATATATATATATATATACACACCTTACCTTACCTTATGTTGTTTCGTGTGTTGGTCTCTCTCACACGGAGGTCAAGCTGGTGGCCCCGCCTCTAGGTCTGGCCTGGTGGAGGAGCGAGTTACTTTCTTGCGCTCTCCACCGTACATAGCCAGGCACGCCCGGCTCATCTGGTACTGTCCTGAGCCAGGCATCCAGTCTTTTCTTGAAGACTTCAACTTTGACCCCCGTTACGTTTCTGAGGTCCTTAGGAAGCTGGTTGAAAAGTCTTGGCCCCCTGACAACCAAGCTATTTTCCTTCAGGGTTGAGGAGGCCCCTTGTCGTGCTTTTAATTTGGGAACACTACACATCTGCCTTTCCTATTTTCCAGTGTTGTTTGAATGGTAATTGGGTTTAGTTTTAGGTTTGGTACCAGTTTTTCGATCATTTTCCATATGTAGATTATGATGTACCTCTCTCTTCTTCTTTCTAGTGAGTACAGATTTAGTTTACGTAGTCTTTCCCAGTAGTTGAGTTCTTGCAGCCATCAATCTTGGCTGTGAAATGCCTTTGCGTTTCTTCTAGTTTATTAGTTTCTTCCTTTTTATATGGGGACGTCAAAACTGAGCAGTATTCAAGTTTTGGTATAATCAGTGTTTTTAGCAGGGGAATCATACTGTCCTGCCCTTCTCTTGAACGTTCTTAGAACCTGTCCGGCGACTCTTTTTGCTTTATTATCGCTATCTGATTTTGTGTTTCGAATTTCGCATCATCTGTCATTATTATCCCGAGATCAATCGCTTTCATGCTTCTCTGAATTTCCTGTCTATCTGGAGCATAATATGCAGTCTGTTTAAGTTCTTCTTTCTACCATATCTCAAGAGTTGAAATTTCTCGGCGTCGAATGACATGTTGTTGTCTTCTGACCATTTGTATATTTTGTTTGTGTCCCTCTGCAAGGCCTCCACGTCATGTACAGCGCTGATTTTTCTGCTGATCTTTGTATCGTCTGCAAAAGATGTTACTATACTATTGCTGTTTACTCCGCTGTCTATGTCTGTTAGCATGATAATGAACAGGAGTGGGCCAGTACTGTCCCTTGTGGTACTGAGCTGCGTACTTCCGATTCTGATGATGATATACCTTGAATTTTGACGACCTGCAGACGATCACTAAGGAAGTTGTAGATCCATTTTCCCACTTTGCCTGTTATTCCCATGTCTTTAATTTTATGTGCTATTATACCATGGTCACATTTATCGAAAGCTTTAGCAAAATCTGTGTATATAACATCGTAGTTGTCATTGCCTTCCAATGCATCTAGGATATATATATATTAACACGAGACGTTTTGGGAATGCCACACACCATTTTCAATCACACGAAAAATGCGAGAAAAATGTTCGCCCAACATTATTCTTTCAAAACATCCCCCGATTTTTTTTGGTGAATTTTTTTTCCCCGCCAGTGTCGATAAAATTAGAACTGAAAAAACACGGTGGTACTTCGTGAGTTTATACCACTCGGCAACAAATAAGAATGTCGCTGATATATATATATATCAGCGATATAAATGAAGTAGAGTCCTTGCAGAGGGACACGAATAAAATATACAAATGGTCAGACGACAACAACATGACATTTAACACACAGAAATTTCAGCTCTTGAGATATGGTAGAAAAGAGGAACTTAAAGAGACTGCAAACTATGCTCCAAATAACTAATAAACTAGAAGCAACGCGGAGACATTTCACAGCCAAGAATAATGGCTGCAAAGAACTCAACTACTGGGAAAGACTATGTAAACTAAACCTGTACTCCCTGGAAAGAAGAAGAGAGAAGTACACCATAATCTACACATGGAAAATGATTGAAAAACTGGTACCAAACCTAAAACTAAACCCAATTACCATTCAAACAACACTGGAAAATAGGAAAGGCAGAATGTGTAGTGTTCCCAAATTAAAGGCCGGACAAGGGACCTCCTCACCACTGAAAGAAAATAACTTGGTTGTCAGGGGGCCAAGACTTTTTAACCAGCTTCCAAAGGACCTCAGAAATGTTACAGGGGTCAAAGTTGAAGTCTTCAAAAGAAGACTAGATGCCTGGCTCAGGACGGTACCAGATGAGCCGGGTGTACCTGGCTATGTACGGTGGAGAGCAAAAGAAAGCAACTCGTTCCTCCACCAAGCCAGACCTAGAGGCGGGGCCACCAGCTTCACCTTCGTGTGAAGAGAGACCGACGCACGGAACAGCAAAGAGGTTAACGAGGTATATATATATATATATATATATATATATATATATATATATATATATATATATATACTTAGTATATATATATAAAATTAGTGGTGGACCGGATGTCAGTTTTTCAACATTTGCGGATGCGGATGCGGATATTTAGTTAATCTATCAATATAATATAGAATTAATTTATGAATATATGACATAATTTTTCAAATTTCGTGATATTACTGTTACGGCAGGCAATGCATAAGTTAAAATTAATATTAATGTTTTCATTATGATAAAAATAATAACTTTCTCAAGAGTTTCAGCCACAGAAAATTCAATGAAACAAGTTTCATTCAATTTTCTGTGTTACCAGGTATTTATATTTTGAAGTTTATGTTTGTTTGTTCATTGATAATTAATACTTTACATGAAATGTGCATGACTGGGCCTTATAAGCTACTTTATAAGCTAATTTAATTGTAAATTGCATAATTTATTAGATAATATCCGCAAAACATTTGCAGTCAGAAGTGCGGATGCGGATGTTAAAAATGATGCGGATGCGGATATCCGGGCCACCACTAATATATATATGAAAATGAAAATGAAAAGGTTTATTGGCAGACTATAGTCCATATTATTAATACAATGACAGTTCATATACTAAGGATAGAAATATATACAAGTGATTAGAAATAATACTGCACTCTCGAAGTTAAGTGGGGCTACAGACAGACGTTTTCGTACCAAGAAGTCCATAGCTTAGAGGATAAATGGCAGGACTCATGGATAGCTTGGATGATCGGGTTGGTTGATTTTTTAATTCTTTGCATTAGACAGTGTTGAGCACGTCTTGTTACCTCTGGGAAGCTCGGGACATTGCGGGTAGCAAACTTTTGCGAAGCTGAGCATCTCGGGGGTAATTTATGTAAGTCTAAAAGACCTGTTGTCCAGCAAATTTAGGGTTTTGCCAGAACCTTTTTTATAATTCACCCAGAGTTGCTGACCGTATATATTACTGCAAAAAGTACGAAAGAGTGTGTCTTTAGCTTCACTTGTACAGAATCGAAAGTTCCTTATGGTCATATTCGCTTTAGCACACAGGCCTCGAGATTGTTTTCTTATATCCGAGTCATCACTCAAGGAGCTGGTAATAGTTTGACACAAATACTTAAACTCTTGTACTTCCTCAATTACTTCACCATTCATTTTAAACCTTATATCAGCTGGCTGATTACAGCTTTTAGGATGAAATTGCATAACCTTAGTTTTTGTAACATTAAAAAGAATATTATGTTTCTGCAAATACACTTCGCAGACATGCATTTAGTAGCCGATCCAGACCTTTAACAGAGGGACTTATTAACACCATATCATCGGCATAAACTAAGTTATTTATCCTTGTGTTATCTATACAACATCCCACTGTTGCCTCATTAAGTGAAGCAATTAATCCGTCGATATACACATTAAACAGCATAGGGGAGAGCAAGGAGCCTTGTCTCACCCCGCAAGAGGAGCCAAAACACTCGGATAGTACATTGCCCCACCTAACAGTGAAAGATTGGTGGGAATACCAAAATTTCAATAAATTTAATATGTACATGGGAACCTTACTGTCTTCTAGTTTTGCAAATAAAATATTGTGGTTCACCCTATCATATGCCTTACTTATATCAAGGAAACAGCTATAAATGGTTGAATTACTGTCAATGTATTTAGATATTGTTTCTTTAAGTACATAGATACACAGGTCGGTTGAGTGGGATCTTTTAAAGCCAAACTGATTAGGACATGTCCATAGGAAATCATTTAATCGGAGTAACAAGAGTTTTTCTAGTAGTTTCGAGAAGCAGGAAGCGACAGCAATAGGCCTGTAATTATTGCTAGACAGAATGTCTCCATACTTATTTTTGACCAGTGGCATGATATATACCCTCATGAACTCTGCAGGGATATAGCTATAAGCAAGCATGGCTGATAGGAGCAATGATATATGCAGACATTCTACGTCATTTGCATATTTTAAGTGCTCATTCGATAAGTCATCTACTCCTGACGCAGAACCAGTCTTTAACTATTTAATTAACGTCTTTACTTCAGGAAATGATATCAAAATATTTTCCCTTGTCCCTCCCACAATCTTTTCGCTGCAATCTATCTTAAGATTATCCCTACTCACACTGTTAAGAATGTTAGAGTAATGGTTTTTCCACAGCTTTGCAATTTCATCCTCCCCCGACACCCCATCGATTGTCGGAGGGAGGACATTTTTGACACCCGTTTGATTCTTAACAAATTTCCAAAATTTGTTATTATCGTTATTTATGCGAGCTTCACAGGCTTTTGATGCTCGAATAGACTCTTCTTCCTGTTTACATCGCCTTATGGCCGCCTTATACTGACCCCGACTTCTACACATATTCATGTATACTGGTCCTAATCTGGGTCTACTATGAAAGCACCACAAATCATAGGCGTCTTTCGATTCCCTCTTCAGGGGGACAATAAAATCATTCCATCCAGAAATAACCTTAGTATAATAGTTGTAAGATTTAATCAGGAGGCTTCCTGCTTCTCTTAACAGGGATATTATCTTACTATAATACCTATCTATGAGTTTACAGTGAGAATCATTTGAGCAAGGATTATTACAGGCAAGGTGCAAAATTTCTAAATTATTAAAGAGGTGACATGTTCTGTCTTTGTATTCTATTCTCTGCTGCATATTAACATTGGACCAATCGACGCGATTATTCTTACCTATTGAGTTCTTGTTAAGTCGTGTTGCGCATAAATTGGTAACGTTAATTAATATTTCTAATGGTCTATGATCAGAAAGAAGGAAATCATGCAAAATATGAACTCTAACAATTCGATCCTTTAATATATATATATATATATATATATATATATATATATATATATATATTAGAGTTGCACCGATGTATCGGTATCGGTATCGGTATCGGCCGTATCGGCCACTTTCACAAAGTATCGGTATCGGCCGATACTGTTCTGAAAACCGATACCGATACCGATACTTTGAATTACTGTTTTTTGAAGAAATTATCTTATTTTTATATAAAATTAAATTTTTTATTATTATACAGTAATATCTATTTAGTGTTTAATATATATTTTATCAAAATTAGCAATGTTTACATTTACTAACAAAACAAAAAATCATAAAATGTAACTATAGGCCCTATACAAGATTACAAATGTTCAATACAGTATCATATAAATATACAATTTCAAATTACAGTACTACATTTTTGAATTTGTAATTTTTATTAATAAACTTTGAAAAAAAAACTATTACTTTAATTATACTCTACTTTATTTATTGAAATGAAAAAAAACTTTATAATGCTTAACAAACTCATTAAACTACCGATATAATATTGTATTTGAAGAGCTGTATATTAAAAATTTATACATTTTATTGTAGACAATTTTATAAGTTGTTTGTTTGCAATGTTTTTTACTTTTTTAGTACATTCAATTTTAAACATAATTAAATTACAGGCTCTAGCTATATATTAAATATTATATTATTATGAAATTAAATGGAACTAAAGTTGGGATCGGGAAAGGCATTTAAGTTAATTGAGATATTATATCATTTTCTTGAACTTTTATAATAATCAATTTTAAAACTATTAATTAATTAAAAAGTATCGGTATCGGCACTTTTTTGTAGTATCGGTATCGGTATCGGCCAAAATATTGGTATCGGTGCAACTCTAATATATATTTATAGAACCTTTGTAGTTGTTCCGTACGTTGGTCTCGCTTCTCTTTTCATGGGAAGGTCAAGCTGGTGACCACAGCTCTATATATATATATATATATATATATATATATAATATATATATATATATATGTGTGTGTGTATACACAGTGTATATATATATATATATATTCTTATATAATATATATATATATATTATATATATATATATATATATACAGGGCGTCCCAAAAAAAATGTATACACACTTTAACAGCTGATAGCTCAATTGATTTCTTTCTTCCAAGTTAAACCATTAGAATTAATAATGGCAGTCAGACTAAGCTTTGAACAAAGGAAATTCATTCTAAAATGCTACTGGAAGTGTGAAAACGCAGTTGAAGTGCAAAGACAGTTTAGGAGGGAGTTTCAAACAGATCCACCAACGCGACTTACCATCACTCGAATTAGAGATAAGTTTGAAGCCGATGGAACTGTTCAGAATGTCCACAAGAAGCGTTCCGGAAGACCACGGACATCGACAAGCCCACAAAGCAAGAAAGAGTACTGGAAACGTATCACCAAAGTCCAAGAAAATCTGTGCGGCAAGCGAGTCGTGAGGTAGGAATTTCAGAATCGTCTGTCCAACGCATTTGAAGCGCTGTCAATGGAAAAGTTACATCCAAGATTAGTCCATGCTATTAATGAAGATGATCCGGACCGAAGAGGAGTATTGCGAGTGGTACTTGGCACGATGTGGATGTGGATTGGACGAAGGGGTTCGTAGTAGAATACCCTCCGCGTTCACCAGACCTCACACACTAGACTTTTTTTTATGGGGATACTTAAAAGACAAAGTCTACGCTATAAAACCTGCAACAGTCGCTGAATTGAGAGCAGCCATTGAACGAGAATGCACACAAATACCAAACGAAATGTTTCGTGATGTTTGCGATTCCATTGCTTCGCGTTATCAGCAGTGCCTGGACCAGAACGGACGTCGGTTTGAAAACAGGCGTTGACAAAACAATTAAATAATGTCTGTAGATTCTATTACATTTTGAAAATGAAATGTATTTTAATAAACTGCCTTTATAATTATTTAAAGTGTGTATACATTTTTTTGGGACGCCCTGTATATATATATATATACACCTTTCAACGTTTCAAAGGTTCCGCGCGATGATTCCTCATTTCATGAAGGTCAAGCTTGTCGCCCCTCCTCTCAAGTTGGCATGGTGAAGTAGTGAGTTGGTTTCTTGTACTCTCCACCTCGCATAGCTAGGTACGCCTGGCTTATCGGGATTGTTCTGAGCCAGGCGTCTAACCTTCTTTTGAAGATGTCCACTGCAACACCATTCGTGTTCCTTAGGTCTTTGGGCAACTGATTAAACGGTTTTGGTCCTTTCACAGCAAAACTATTTTCTTTCGGGGTTAAGGATGTTCCCTGTCTCGCCTTTAATTTGGGAACACGACACAGTCTTCCTTTTCTACTTTCCATCGTTGTTTGGGGAGTTACAGGGTTCAGAGTAAGAATAAGGACTAGTTTCTCCATTATTTTCCAAGTGTAAATAATGGTGTATCTCTCTCTTCTTTCCAGTGAATATAGGTTTAGTTCGCCAGGTAGGGGAACAACTGATGCGATTTTTGCACTGAGGCAGTTGATGGAGAAACACCTAGAGCGACAAAAGGGACTGCACATGGTTTTCATCGACCTAGAGAAAGCATATGATAGAGTGCCACGCCAGGAGGTTTGGAGGTGTATGAGAGAGAAAGGTGTGCCGGAGAAGTACGTTAGGTTGGTGCAAATTATGTATGAAGGAGCAAGGACCCAGGTTAGGAGTAGTGTAGGTGTAACGGAATGGTTCCCCGTGAGGGTTGGTCTACATCAGGGATCTTCTTTGAGCCCGTACCTTTTTGTTTTGATTATGGATGTGTTGGCCCAGGGGATAAAAGATCAATCCCTTGGTGTATGCTCTTTGCAGACGATATTGTTCTGTGCAGCAACAGGAGAGAAGTAGTAGAAAGAAAATTGGAGGAATGGAGGAGGGCTTTTGAAGACAGAGGGTTGAAAATCAGCAGAAAGAAAACGGAGTACCTGAGGTTCTACGAAAATCAAGACTCAGAAATTAGTTTAGAGGGAGCGAGGTTAAAGAGAGTAAGTAAGTTTACTGTACTTGGGATCGACAGTGGCTGAGGACGGTGAGCTGGACACAGAAATAACACACAGAGTGCAATCTGGTTGGAAAAATTGGAAGAAAGTTTCAGGGGTGTTGTGTGACCGAAGAATAGGCGCAAGGGTTAAGGGAAAAGTGTATAAGACTGTGGTAAGACCGGCTATGATGTATGGGGCTGAGTCTTGGGCTATAAAGAAAGATCATGAGAAAAGACTAGATGTAACGGAGATGAGAATGCTGAGATGGATGTGCGGAGTGACAAGGTTGGATAGAGTAAGGAATGAAAGGATAAGGGGCACAACAAAGGTTGGAGAAATCTCGAGGAAGATACAAGAAAGTAGACTGAAATGGTATGGACATGTGATGAGAGGGGACGAAGATTATGTGGGTAAGAGAACGATGAATATGGAGGTGTATGGCAGGAGAAAGAGAGGCAGACCGAAGCGAAGGTGGATGGAGAAGGTGAGGGACGATTTGAGGGAGAAGGGCTTGTCGGAGGAAGAAGCCCAGGACCGGGCTGTGTGGAGGAGGCTGGTCAGAAACGCCGACCCCGCATAGAGGCGGGAACGGGCGAAGAGAAAGAAGAAGATAGGTTTAGTTCGCGTAACCTTTCCCAGTAATTTAGTTCCTTGCACCCCTTGATTTTGGCTGTGAAGTTTCTCTGAATCCCTTCTAGCTGTCTAATATCTTCTTTTTTATATGGAGATGTTAGGACCGAGCACTATTCCAATTTGGATATGATTAGTGTTTTCAGTAGAGGAATCATTATATTCCTATCTCTTCGTTTAAAGGTTCTCAGTATCTGCCCAGTTATTCTCTTTGCTCTGTTTACTGCTATCTTAGTTTGTGTTTCAAATTTCGCATCATCAGTCATTACAACCCCTAAATCTTTTGCTCTAGAATTTCTCTGAATTTCCTGTCCATTTGGGGTATAATATTCCATGCATTTTAGGTCTTCTCTTTTTCCGTACCTTAACAGCTGAAATTTCTCAGTGTTAAACTTCATATTGTTGTCTTCCGTTCCTTGTAGATTCTGTATATATATATATATATATATATATATATATATATATACTCGTATATTGTGTGTGGTTTGTGGGTGTAGCCTTTTTTTAAAGAGTTCAAATTAATAGAATCGGCAGATAAACAACAGAATTTTCCATTTTCTTTGGCCGCGGGCCAACTCACATAAATATGAAAATAAATTAATAAAAAAGTAATGTAAAATGACGATAAAATGTAATGAAGAAATTGTTTTGTGGCGAATATATATATATATATATATATATGTGTGTGTGTGTGTGTTAAAGTATTGATAAAGGACAATTACTTTTCCATGACTGTAACTACAATACTTTCAGCAGAAATCGGTCAGTCCAAACCTTTATCGAAGGACTGACTTTACGTCTACTCTTCTTCAGAGAAATACGTCATGAATAATAAAAGAAAAGCCTCTTCGTCAAAGAGAACCCCCATAAAGACACTATTATTAATTACAAATGACGTCGGTCAAAGAAATGACTTGCCGTTCCTCAAACATTGCTATGAATAGCGAAGAAGGAATTGAACGCACCACTGGTTTATAGATCGGAATTTCTTAGCTATAATTCATCGCAAAAATCTATGTATTTTTAGTCATTATTATCATTTATGCATTTTTAGTAAATAATAACTGCATCTATAGTATGCAAGGAAAGGACTTAATCGTTTGAATATACGCAGCAGCGTTTATTTTTAAGACATGGATGGTGCGTTTGTCTGGAAATTAAGGATTTATACTCGTATTTCCAGAAACTTCTTAATTCAATATTCAAATTATTTATTTGTGTCATCTGTCGAAAGTTTTTAGAAACTAGTTCTGTGTTGCATCGTACTCTTCCAGTCCTACCACTTTCTGCACGAACAAAGGAGAATGTTGAGCGAAACGAGGAGGACTTCCAGGCTAGCCAAAGCTAAAGCTGCACTCAGTTACAAATATTAAAGAAGCACATTTTCCAAAGGGTGGAGCCCCCCACCAATGCAACTCCAGTCGTGAGTTTCTCAATTGCAACTTTCATGCAGATCGACTCGACGAATCAGCCGACGAGGACATGAACCGGCTATCTCTTTTTCCAGAGTTAGATGAAGAAATAGATATAAGTAACTAAGCCTGGAGATATTCAGAACCTTGAAAAGTGGATTCACATCATCATCGGTGAATCTGATAAAAGGATCTTCTCGAATGTTATTATGAGTCTGTCAGAAAATGGCTCAAATGAATTGCAAATGGGGTGAACAGATTGAAGTCTACCATTAAATTATGCCAGCAAATTAAGATTTGATTAAAAACAATAACAACAATATATATATATATATATATATATACATTTTAACTGCAAACAACACGCAGTATAATTAATGTAAAGAACGACGCTTGTGTAGAAGAGCGTCCGCACAAGAAGAGGAGAAAGAACGAACAAATGAAAAATGAGGCACCTCCCAGGAATCGAACCCGGGATCATACAATTTCCGGTCGGACATGCTATCCACTACACCAAGGTCCTCGATCAATCAGAAGTCGTAATTCTCCTACATACAAGCGGAATCATTTGTTCGTTCTTTCTCTTCTTGTGCGGACGCTGTTCTACACAAGCGTCGTTCTTTACATTAATTATACTGCGTGTTCTTTGCAGTTAAAATGTATATATGTACGGCATGAGAAGGTGCCCTCTCAGGGCATTCGATTCCGCTCGTATGTAGGAGAATTACGACTTCTGATTGATCGATGACCTTGCTGTAGTGGATAGCATGTCCGACGGCAATTGGATGATCCCGGGTTCGATTCCTGGGAGGTGCCTCATTTTTCATTTGTTCGTTCTTTCTCCTCTTCTTGTGCGGACGCTCTTCTACACAAGCGTCGTTCTTTATATATATATATATATATATATATATATGTATATATATATATATATATATATATATATATATATATATATTATATATATATATACACAGGGTGTTTATAAAGTCTATCTATTTCAGTGAAAACGTAGCAAAAAGGGTAAAATTCAATAACAATATAATAGAAGGCATACATTTAATGAATACTTAAGCATATGATTCTACATGAGCACCATCAGTATCTCTACAGCGTTCGAATCTGTCAGCAGCATTGCGGAACATATTTTGGAGCATGACAGAGGTTATTTTTGTAACTGCTGTAGAGATACTGATTCGAACTCTGTAGAGATACTGATGGTGCTCATGTAGAATCATATGCTTAAGTATTCATTAAATGTATGCTTTTTACTATAGTGTTATTGAATTTTACCCCTTTTGCTACGTTTTCACTGAAATAGATAGGGACTTTGTAAACACCCTGTATATATCGTAACCTCGTAGCAGTTTCGTGCGTTGGTTTCTCTTCATACGAAGGTCAAGCTGATGGCCCTGCCTCTATGCCTGGCTTGATGGAGGAGTGAGTTGCTCTCTTGCGCTCTCCATCGCACATAGCCAGGTACACCCGGCTCATCTGGTACCGTCTTGAACCAGGCATTTAGTCTTCCTTTGCTATCAGAATGTCAGATTTTCTTAAATAAACTTTTGGTTCTTGAGTTATAACAAAAAGTGTAAGGCAACTTTTGATTCACCCCGTACTTATATACCTGGATACAATACGGCAGCATACTGCATAACACTTGCGTAGCCATATACCACCAAGGGAAATAAATTAATCTGAGTATTCATTATTCAATGAACGGAATGTATACCTCAAAATTTGCCTTAGAAACTCTGTACTTATTACATTAAGATCAACGTAACTTCTTCCATGGAATATATTTTTTATCTATAAGGGTCTAGACCACTCATAAAATTGCTTTTGAGACGAGGTCATAATTCAATGTTAGTGAACACCAGCTCTTTCAAAATATTTTAAGAAAGGAAGCTGAAAAATTTATTACATAATTTTTTTTAAATATTTTTGGTTTTAGCTAAAAAAAAAACAGAAAAATTTGAAGTTTTAAAAAGAATATTAAATGATAAACTTTTTACAAAAGTTTCTTAATGTTTGTGGAAAGATTAAAGCAAAGGCTTAAATATAAATTATTGATTTCTCTTTTACACTTTTTCAACACTATAAAAATGTCGGTAGCTAATGGTAAACGTACTCGTATATATATTTTTTTAAATATGAATAGATATTTCATAAAGAATTGTTTACTAAGTCAATGGATTTTTAATCCATCCGTTTTTATCGATATGATTTGTTCCACGGCACTCTGTGAAACTTGTGGCAAACCTACTCGTAACTCGAAGTCCCCCAAACGACCTCTAAGTGACGAACACTCTCTTTACTCACATCTTATTTCCACATTAGAGAAAACTATTCGTGTCTGGAGGCATTTTGGACTCTGCCGAAAACAAATAAACTTTCATTAATGAATTTCAAATGAGAAAAAGATAGGAGGAGGAAAGGCAACAAGGCGAAGACTTATGAATGAGTCGGTTGCATATTTTAGGCGAGTTCATGGAGGGCAATTAACTTCACCTTGAAAGAGACTCAAATTAGATTTAATTTAGATGCTTTTAACTGTGTTTGTTAAACTTGTTTCAAAGAAACCAACTGCCGAGAGAAACTTTAGATTACAAAGTGGACTGAAAATAATGCATCTTTCAACGTTGCAGTAAATTTGTATACCGTGTCACCGTTTCTGAATAATTACCCGGTAAGAGAGTACAACACGCAGGTCACGTCCGCCGAAGTAATGTCGAAAGGTAATGCAATTACACAACGCATTTTCTGTTGTACACATGAGACTTCTCTCGCAAGTTTAATTTGCGATGGAGGAATTAACTCATTCAACAAACAAATCTTGTTTTCTTTTTTAATTCTCGAAAGTAAATGAAAAGGTAATCTACTAAAACAATTAATTTAAAACAATTAAAAAATTTGGCTTTCTATCTATCTGAAAGAACGTGTGAACACTTTAATGAAATGGGTTGATGAATTTTGCTTAAGAGTTAACATTTTTCGTTAATATTTAACAAAATATGAGTTTTAAAAGTACTCGGATGTACAGGGTGGTCCAAAAGCCTGCCACATATCCACTAAAATGAGGCAGGACTGTATATACACCCTGTATATGGTCAGGCTGGATGCTGCCTTATTTAAACAGCTGTTCAGTGGGCTGATTTTACAACACGTCGAGATTTTCTCAAGCTCACAAACTTTTCAGACACGCTAGCTTCTACCAGCTGTCCGAGAAAAAAGTAAATGTGTCGATACAGTGACGTCATTTTCGATATACTGAGGACCTTTAAAAGAAGAGAAAAGAATGTAATGTTTCCCTTCCTGAGAACGCATTATTCGGGTCTTAACGCCTTAACTGTATTTTAAATTTAAAACATAATTTAGAATTACGTCACTGTATCGACAGATTTGCTTTTTCTCGGACAGTTGGTAGAAGTTAGCGTATTGGAAAGGTTTGTGGGTTTGTGAAAGTGTGGATACAGGGTCTGAACTTCCTTCGATAGTTTAGGTTTCAATAACATGTCTTCTCACATACGTCTATATTTTAAAAGGTGCAGCGCAGCGTTTGTACGATAATGAAGAAGAAATCACGATACTTTCGATAATCAAACCTCTAGGCACACTTTGGGCGAGAAAAACAGTTTGAAAGAATCTCTGAATGGTAGTTGAGGAGCCGTGAACATTCTGTCAGATCTGATTGTACGCCTTTCATAAACTGTTCGCTTTTCGCCCATGTTTACGGTCACATCAGCTCGAAATTTGTACGAAACTTTGATGATCGTTCTTCCAAATGAAACCACCTTTGTCAGAGGGAAGAACATTTTTTATGTACAAAGTGAATTTTTTAATCACTTTGTACGATACATTATTTTATGTCATGGCACGAGGTAGTTGAACCCTACTGTTTCATGAAAATCTAAAGTACGTGAGCACTTACAGAAGTACTGTTGGGGATAAACTTACTAAGTTGTCACCGTATTGCCCGTAACTAAAACAAACAACAAACCTCACAGTATAGACGACCAGTCATTCTCAACCGGGACCAACGTCACCTTTTAGTGTGACCAGATACCGTGACCAAAAAAGTGTAGTGTGACCGATATCAGTGGTGTGCCCATGTAACGTAGCATAACTAATCATAACAACTAAACTTTAAACTGTAAAACAGCGGTTCATAACCGGGTTGTAACCAAGTGAAAAAAGGGTTGAGAACCACTGGTATAGACAGTGTGGCTAAGCTAAAGAAATTAAACTGTCTCCACAGTGTCTGCATACTGAAGGTAACCAGAATCCAGATGCAGATAATGAAGTAACAAAGTATCATTCTTGCGTACAAGACTTTCAGTAAAAATGTAGTTTATCGTAGTATGTATCATGCAAACTTAGTGCTAAAGAATTTAGGTATTCTAGAAAAGATGGAGCGTGTTGTATCTTTACCACCCAGAATCTTATAGAGGAAGAGTTACAACATGACTTCAGGACGAAAATAGGGCAAAGAGCTGTTTCTGAACTTCTTGAAGCGGTTGAATATCCTAGGCTATATTTTGGAATTGCAGGTAGCCACAATCCAACAATATTCCTACCTGAAATGCGAGAAATTAAAGTCGCCTTTGTCCTCACCAATCGAAGCGTGGCAGGTAAGAACTGTTGGACTGTTGGTTACCTGCACTTTCAAAGTATTGTCTAAATCCCCGTGTTTATTGCTGTTTTCTCTTATCCTTGGCTATATTCTAATAACTTTTTACTCAAATTGCAACCTCCCAATCTTTTTGTAGAGAAAGGGTAGAGAACAACTAGGAAAATTTGTGATATAGGGCAGGATCAGTGGCTACAAATAAGGCAACTACCAAAGAAATAGAGACGAAGAACTGAAGCTTTTTTTACTAATGCATTGAGAACATCTACTTAAGTAACTGGAAGGATAAATTATAGCAGTAAATGGGAGGGAGAAGAAAAGAGACGAGGGAGGTATTTTGGAAGCCAGACAGGGGCCAACTTGATTTATATTTGTGAAAATGGAATGAGAGGAGCGGATATAATGAATAGGTTTCGTTCTTCATACAATTCAATTATAACTCGACCTAAATCTTAGGAGTTGGCCTCTCATGACGAATATTTTGAATATCTCCATATTAATACAACGGATGACTTCAGTCGTCTGTGAACTTCATTCAGAAGAAAAGAAAATGAAATAAAAAAAAAACATCTACAGCGTTGGTTGTAATGCCATCCAGCAACTGAAGAAGACAAATTGAAAGTATAAAACAGTTAGACTCCTCCAATATGATCCTTCATGTTGTCACCAAGAAAGTGAGTTGTATGTCGTCAGAACAATTGTTCAGTGCGTCAAAAATACAACTTCCTTTTACTGATAAGAGAAGCGATAGATGCTTTGAAACTTGTTACTAACAAAAAATAAATAAATAAAATATCCAGAGGAGCGTATAAAGAAAATCCTTTTCATATTAAGGAGAGATTCGATATTTCTTTACGGACATTTTATTGTTAATAATAAATTTTTAAATTCACTATATTAAAAATTCGCAGTTGCTTTGAATTAGCTGATAAAATCCTGGAAGTATGTATTCCTTTCTATTCACAGCAGAAATTTCAAAATAATTTAAAACTGAATTCACATTTTTACAGCGACATTTCAGAACTGACCTTCAAAGAACTACATAAAAGATAGACGACAAAAAGAACTTACAAATGTAATTTTGATTTTCAAAGTAAAATGTTGATTTTACAATTGGGATAATATTTGAATATGCCTTAAAACTGCGCAGTTTTAAATTTATATCTTCTATTGAAAGGATGTATGTTACATACGCGTGCTGATAGCTCTATGTTTTAGAATAAAAATGGGTCTGTCTTTTGATATGTCTTATAAAGAGAGTTTTTTTTTTTTTTTGCGTTGGAGAGGGGGAACATTCTGGTTATGTGAATCAGTAACTTTCTGAAAAAAAAATTATCATCACCCAACAAGAAATGGGATGTTTAATAAACGTTGTAAACGTTTTATGATGTTTTATAAACGTTTTATTGACGTTTAATAAACGTCCTATTTCTTGCTGAGCAGTTATGGACCTGAGAGATTGCTTTTTCTAACAAATTTGTCTAGAACAGTCTTTTAATAGTGATTCTGTGGTTTAGACCTTTAGTTTTTACAAACAGAATTAAATACAGTTATCTTGAAAAACACTACCTATGAAAATATTCATTTTTCATACACATTAAGCGGGTGAGCGCGGTGCTTTTGCTGCTAAAAGAAAATGAATGCTACTTTTAATTGTTTGGAGTATTATCGATGTTTGCGCAACTTGCAAACATCAATTTGGAGCTTTGCCAATCAACTAAGTCGAGGAGTTTCCTAAACTGATTTCCAACAATCAACAAATAAAATCTCATTTATAGTGTTCAAACGACACTCAGTAATAATTTCCACGCTCTATGACCTCACTATTAATTATTTTAGTTTACTAACAAGCTTATACGATGTCGAATTAGGCTATACAATTTTAGTTCGTTAATAATTATAATTATTTATATAAACATTTAGTTCTCCATTTTACAGTTACAGAGAGCAGTGGCGGATTCAAGGTGGGGGAGCTATGGGGTTCCCGAGGCCCCCTTCGGGAAAAATTATATATAAAGAATATCTATAATGAAAACTCCTTTTGTAATATTTCTTATTAGAAAATCAAAATGGCCCATCAACCATCATTGTTACGAGTCATCATAAAAAAAATATCTCATTTTGACAACTAAAGTCTTTCTCTAAATCCTCTTAAAGTTCAAAGTTGCCAAATTGTAATTTGATTGATAAACCCGCGGACCACCACCACCCCCACTCCTCATGGAGAAATCCTGAATCCGCCACTGACAGAGTCGAAATTACGTCAGTTTTGATGGAATTAGTATTTAATTTCATTTAGCGATGAAGCAATTCCTAAAAAATGACTGAAAAAATTTTCTACAAATTTGGAAAGTGACGTAACATGTCGCCCCATCTATTTTAGGCCGACATAATTTTGCATCTAAACATTTCCTCATTTTTATGTGATGTAAATTTTCTTTTATTAGGCGCAATCGCAATGACTATGACTAAAAAAATGAAAAAATAAATGCTCGCAATGGGTCTTATTTTAAGGCTTTTAGCTATTATTTTTTCTAGTCTTAAATACCACAAACTCTGATAAATGTATTTTATATGAAATGAAAATTCCTATTGTGTGTGTTATCGTGCGTGTATTAATTACATCAAGGAAATTAAATGCCTGTTGTATTCATGACCTACTACGAAATGTTAAGGTCTCATACAAACATTTATAATATGACCCTTATAACTAATTCGTTCATTGCGAATTAGTTTTTTAAATTTTTTCTTTTTTTTTTAAATGCATTTTTTTTTTTTAATTTTCTTCTGGTTTTAAAATTTTTAAGTGCAACTAAAAAATTTTTTTTACCTAAAAATGGGGTTTAATAAAATTGTAATGTAGAGCAAAATTATAAATATCCAATATATTGGATCATTTCTCCAACACCGCATGGCGTAGTGAGGAAAGTACCGCCGCGTACATTGCACAAAAATTGAGATTCAGATTGATGAAATTTCGCTAATGCGTGAAAACCTAGGATGAAAAGTTGTTTCAAATAAGCGGCTATAGCTGACAGTAGGATTTTCTGCGAAGTGATGGGAAGTCTCTCTGTGTAGAAGAAAATCATGATTACTTATAATTATAATGTATAAAATTTGGTGGAACTGTTTTCGCAGAAACGTGATTTAATGATGAAATTAACGATTCATACTTTGTAATGAAAAGTCAGATCGAAATATACAGTAAGTGTTGCGTCTATTTCTGAAAATAAAAAACTCGCCCCTAGTGAAATAATTTCTTATATCTTTTGATTGCGACCTTAAGTGTAGTGATTATTTGTTAGAATAAGTGAGGTATGAGAGTGTGGTGAAATGTCCTGCATATCACCCAAAAGAGGAAATTTCAAGATTTACAGTAAACGGTTTCTATTGCCCTAATATTAAGAAGTTATGAATTCTCTTATGAATTTGGAACATATTTTATTTATAATACTTATTCATTAGTAAACTTAAGTGTTAGAATTACTATTATAAGTGGGTCATTTCCCTATATGATGTAAATCAAATAGTTCGTGAGAAGATTAATAATTACATAACATATTCCACTGTAAACAAAACAAAAAATTCACAGGTATAATTATTAATTAGTTTTGGTTGTACTGACTGAATCTTCAAGTGGTCCAGACACTATTCTCCTTTCACATTGAGTCTATTTAAGGTATTTATAATTGATGTTTCGCTCAAAAACTAAAGAATCCCTCACCCCCTTCCCACAAAAATACACTACCATCACCCCCAAATTTCCCACACTATGCGAATTTCAAAATTATACAGTTGGTAAAAACTTGAGGAAAACGAGTTAAATTCCAACAAAAGAAGGTTCACTGTAAATAGGTAAAGATAGAACAAATAATTAAATTGCTAAATATGATTCTAATACCGGTAATTCGCACTGAGTTTAACCAGCATACATTTAGTTTGAACAAAACTTTGGAAATTATGCATGTAGTCCAATAAAAATTGTAATAGAGAGATATTCAAATAAACTAACTGGTCAACAAGGATTTTGTATCTGATATAAAAATATGTGATTTTAGGTAATTTCGATGTGCTGATTTAAAAAATGGAGCTCAAAATTTGGTTGGGACTACTGAGTTACATATCCTTTTTTATGATGTCTTGCTTTTGTGATGTTTTGTTTGCGGTAACTGTGACAATAACACGTCGCATAGTTTTCTCTTTTTTTGTACTTCAGAAACCGCGCCATAACAAGAGCCACTATAGATCCATGCTTCAAATGTATATGTTTTTTAATGATGAAGTTACTAAATATTAAAGATATAATTGGATTTGCTTGTATTTCATTGATTTACAAGTGTGCATTTCTCTCTTTCTCTCTCCCCTACATTGTATTTTCTTATGTAAAGATTTTGTACATTTTACCAATAAAGGTTTTGTTGATTAAAAATTAAAAAACTAAAAGAGAATCCTGAAACAAAAGCGTATCTTCAAAGCAATTCACTTCTAAAAGAATATCAAACTATCCCTTAGGGCTTAGACTTATAATCAACACAATCCAATTACCTGCATATCAATAAAACATCAAACGATTCTGAAATGCAGAAATAGGACATTATTCTCGAATGTTATTTCAAAATTCCAGAGAGTTTTAAGCAAAGGAAAATATAACCAGGTAGAATTTTCTTCTTCCCCTCTTCCCCAACAACAACAACAGCAACAACCAACAATAATCGAAAGAAAAAAGGCAATAGAGTGGAAACTAGAAGCTAGTGTGACTAGAACTCGCGTCACGTGGTTCATAGTCAGTTTTCCTATACCAATCAAGGCATCCAGAAATCCCCCTAAAAATGTTCTTTCAAGCGAGGCCAATATTTACGTTGACTATCCTCCATTCAACACCCTCACCTATACAAAGGACTGAAGTGAGCATGGTTAAAGAGCGTAAATATTAGCCTCGCTTGAAGGAGCCTTTTTTTTTAGCGGGAGCGGGCTCTGGATGGCGGGATCGGAAGGAAAGCTGATTCTTAAACCACTCCACGCTGGTTCGAGTCACGCTAACTCTTAATTTCCCACTTTTTCCATTTTAATTAAGTGTGGTTATTATACTTAAAACGCATTCAACGACAAAAACGAAAAACAAAAAGAGAAAATCATAACTTAAAATTGCTTTTAAGAAAATTACCTGAAATATACTATAAAATACACTGCAAATTAACTGTAACGTAGTTAAATGTTATAAAGACGATCAATTACTCTAAATATAGCAATTCATTTTTATTTTAATCAACTATTTCAAATATAAATAGTATTAATCCTCATAATGTTTCTGTCATAAGTTTCGAGGAAGCCTATTATTATAGAAAAATTTAAATTATATAAATCAAGGGATTTCGGATAAACATGGCATAATATATATATATATATATATATATATATATACATATATATATATATATATATATGATACACACAGACCGTGCATGGAACAAGGAACTCTTCTGGGATAATTAAATCCACTTTGAAAACGGACATGTTATGTGCCTTGAAAAGTGGACGCTCAATTCTGCCAGTTGAGGTTTAAGTTTTGGTTTTGGCTAAAAATATAATAGTTACCCCGTTTTCTTTGATTTATTCAATCCGACGTGAATGCAACGAGTCTTTTACTTATATTGAGGTTCTAAATGTAGTGGGGCTAGGCTGCTTTAAACCCTAGATCCATGTCCCAAAGCTGGATCCTGTCTGCTTTGCAGATAGCTGGTGAGGGAAGCTATATTTATGGGACCTCTTTGCGAGAGACCCGTTGCCCGTCGGGCTTGCATCATGAAAAAGAAAACTATGGTATTTGTCATTTACCATTACTTATTCGGACTATAGTGGATTTAATTATCCCAGAAGAGTTCCTTGTTCCATGCACGGTCTGTGTGTATCATAAAAAACTCAGGGAACCATTCTGAGTTCATTCCCATATATATATATATATATATATATATATATATATATATCCCCGCAAGGGGTTCTAAGCTCGTGCTCTTGAGTGCTCTTTGTGCTCGTTTGTACGTGCTTGTTCCTGGAGGTTTCACGTGCGCCCTCCCGGCCCTAGCACCCAAGGATGATGGGGCTCGACCCTGCAGTCCTTGTCATCCTTGGTCTTTTTCCACTTCGACTGTCCCCTCCACCCTTTCTTTTCCTCTGTCTTTCCTCTCACTTTTTCTTTGTTTTTCCGCTGAGATATGCCCTTTAAATAGAGGCGAATCGGTTCTTCCTGAACTAAAAAAAAAATATATATATATATATATATATATATATATATATATATATATATATATATATATATATATGTATTATATAGGGTGTTTCATAACATGTGGGACGCACTTTCAGGATGGATTCAGGACCTGAAAACAATGAAAAAAGCTTATATAAACATATGCCCGAAATCGCTTTGTTTCCGAGTTACAGCCCGTTTTGTGTTCCAGCAATTCTTTCCGCAAACTGTTTACAAACACTGCTTGTCGACAATGTTTGTTAGTGTGTACGAGACTTATTTCAGTATGGCCTTGCCGATTGTAATGTTTCGTACACTCTATGACATGTTTCAATATCGTTGAGTGTAGAGCCAGCAGTCAGTCAGAGGTGCATCGCGGTGTTTCACTGTTCGTATTCGTAACTTTTTACCGTGAATAAGTGCAGTCCAGTGAAAAAAAACTAAGTTTTTGTGCTATTCAGTGATAGTGTGCATTTGGAGTGAGAATGGAGGCTTATTCAGACAGAGAAATGGCAGACATGCATCTCATGTATGGACTTGCCGAGTGTAATGCGGTCGCAGCAAGACGTCTGTATGCGGAAAGGTTTCCGAATCGCCGTCTGCCAGATAAGACCTTTCAGAGAATAGACGAGCCTCTTGGTGACACAGGATCATTCAAGAAGCGAGTTTCAGATGGTGGTAGACGAATCAGCGCCAGAACTGTTGAGTTGGAGGAGCGGGTCCTGAATCGCGTGGAGGAACATCCTGGTGTCAGCACCCGAAGGATAGCAGCAGCAGAGGATGTAAGATACACAACTGTGTAGAGAATTTTACAGGAACAACAGCTTTACACATATCACATTCAGAGAGTACAAGGCTTTACTGAAGCTGATTTACCACCACGAGAGGTTTTTTGAACTTGGCTCCTTCAACAGTGTGCTCGCGATCCTCTTTTTCTTTCCTCCGTGTTGTTTTCTGATGAGGGTGCCTTCACAAGAAATGGCGTGATCAATTTTTACAACACTCATCACTGGGCCGAAGAGAATCCGCATGCCATCATCCAGTCAAGGCACAAACAACAATTTCGTATCAATGTATGGCAGGACTTATTGCCGACAACCTAATCGGTCGTTTTGTTTTGCCTGGAAGGTTAACAGGAGAATCCTATTCCAATTTTTTAAGGAATGATTTAAGCGATTTACTAGATGAAGTTCCTCTTGGTGTCCGACGTCGTATGTGGTTTATGCATGCCGGCACTCCGCCTCATTTTAGTCGAGTAGCCAGAGACTATTTGGATGACCATTTCCCTGATAAATGGATAGGCCGTGGAGGACCCATTGCGTGGCCTGCTGCTCTCCGGACCTGAATCCACTCGATTTTTACCTGTGGGGTCATCTGAAATCCATCGTTTACGTGACACCCATTGACAACGTTGAAATGCTTCGCCAACGTGTAGAACAAGGATGCCAGAAAATCCGAGCAATACCTGGAATGTTTGAACGCGTCAGGCAGTCTATAACGAGGCGTGTTCATGCGTGTATTCAAGCGCAAGGCGGTCATTTTGAGCACTTCCTTTAAAGGTAAGGCGGATACTTGCTGGAACACAACGGGCTGTAACTCGGAAACAAAGCGATTTCGGGCATATGTTTATATAGACTTTTTCCATTGTTTTCAGGTCCTGAATCCATCCTGAAAGTGAATCCCACATGTTATGAAACACCTTGTGTGTATATATAACCTTGGTTGGTTAACCTTGGTTTTGCTTCCACAAAGAATTGTTCATTCTGACGAAGGGCGAGCTTGTCACTCCACCTTAGACCTACAGTTTAACGTGGAATCCAAACCACGCCTCACCATGGGTGGTCAGAAATTACAAAGTCCTCGCCCGGACTCGATCTCACCACGACCTCTCGATCAGCAGCCCAGCGTCTTAACCACTAGGCTACCCAGGGTACCGATTTATCTACCAACCAATTTGTGTGTGGAAGGATGAACAGCTGGGTTTTTTAACACGCCACCTGCCGTCACCGGGTCTCGATCCCGGATTCGTAGTCACCGATGCTAACCGCCACACCACCGAGGCACATATATATTATATGTGTGTGTGTGTGCACACCACCGAGGCACATATATATATATATATATATATATATAAGAAATTAAGGTAATTAAATCTTCGTAATGTAAAAGATGTCTGCTACTTTCATTACATTTATGTAAATACTAATAAACTAGGTATGTGACCATTATTTATCATAAATAAATAAATGCAATAAATAAATAAATCATCAGACAAAAAAAAAATTACCCAAATACATTAATAATTCCCTCCCCCTTCTCCCCCATTTACTTTTTAATATGTATGTGTTTCCAGGGTGTACCGAAAATTCCACCCATGAAAATTCCACCCACGAAAATTCCCCCCAGTAAATTCCACCCAAGGAAAATTGCACCCACAGAAAATTGCACCCACGAAAATTGCACCCACCCAAAGAAAATTAGTTTAACCAATCGTCAATGCCGTACAGTATAAAGAATCCTCTTCTCTTAATATATAAAAATAAATAAATACAAAAAATTTATTGTTTTTTATTTATTTTTTTAGGTTAATTGTACGCCCTTGACGATTGGTTAGGTTAAGTCGTGATATGATAGTTTGGTTAATTTTTGCTACCCGCGACCCGCACGAAAAACCTATCAGATCATAAATGAAAGACTGAAGAGACTAGTGGAGCGCTATAATAATACAGATAGTTTAGAGTTCCTCAAGAGCATTGCATACAATCTTCATTAAACGTCGAATAATTGTTTTTTAATATATCTTTTACTTATAAATCTTTTACTTTTTACTGTAATAAATTTGAAATAAATCTTTTACTTTTTACTGTAATAAATTTTTAATAAATTTATAAATAATAATACACATTTTAAACTTAAACTAATTTTATTTGGGTGGGTGCAATTTTCGTGGGTGGAATTTTCTGTGGGTGCAATTTTCCTTGGGTGGAATTTACTGGGGGGAATTTTCGTGGGTGAAATTTTCATGGGGGGAATATACCAGGAACCCATACCAGGACATCTGTGTAAGCCAAAACTGACCTATAACTTAAATAAGGGGGAGGATAAACACAGTCGGAATTCAAACAGAACGAGCAGGCAAATTTCGAAATCCGAATTTTCATCTGATACGAGGAACCAATCATAAAAATATTTACGTCTTAATCTCAACAATATTTCAATCTTAGCAAAGAATTCTTCACCCTTGAAATATAAATAAAAAAATACAAACTCTTTCTACATTCAATATATGACACTTTCATTTAATGATAATGATAAGCTTCATTGGGAGGATATAAATCCCAGAACATACCTCCTCAGTTATTCTTATCTACGATAGAAAATCTCAATTAACCGCTCCTTTCTCATGATTTCCAAACTAAAAAAAAAAAACACTTCCGATCGTCCACGATCAGGTGAACATCAAGTTTTGCTTTAATTTTGGTCAGTTGCGCTAAACATGAGGTTAAGTTATATATAATAAGTAAAAATAGTTAAATTAAATAAGTAAAATAAATGTTCGTATCTTTAAGACTCATCTCGTGTTTAATACTCATTTTATTGTAAGATTTTATTCATATTATTTTTTCTATTCTAAAATTCTTTTTATTTAGGTATCGTTTTAATTGATTTTAAGTCGTTCCTTTGAAATACAGCGTGTTCATAAAGTCACGCAGGTGAATATGGTGAAGACATTACCATATTCACTTGCGTGACTATGATCACTCTGTATTTTATAACTATAGACTTTTGTATTATTTTCGTATTTTGGTTTCTCATGATGAAAACCAAAGCTTTTTCACCCAATTTTATATATATATATATATATATAGATATATATATATATATATATCGTTGACCAAACCAATCCATTTCCTTTATTAAAAGAATATGAGGTTAGTAAAAAAACTTACAATAAGGCGAAAATAATAAATAATTTTTTTAATATCTATCGAAGTTATGATTGAGATTCGCTACGTCGACATATTTCCAATTGTTCCTCACAAGTAAAAAATCGAGCTTTTAGGAGCAGGGGGAGGTGGAAAACTGGATGGGAGGTTCGGTTAGAGGAGGATAGGAAGGAGGGGAAACTGAATGGGAGGTTCGGTTAAAGGGGGGAAAGGAGGGGAAACTTCAGCACCCAATTTTTCCATTCTTACCCCTCTTTCTTACCACTTTTGAAATAAGACGAAGGGGATGAAGAGCGGGAAGGGGAAGGAAGGCGGGAAAACTACTGCGTTTGAAGTTGGCTGGAAATATTGTTATGGTTTGTTTTCATGAGGGAAACATTTCTGTATTTCTTTATGTAGACTCTCAAACGACCTAATTTTGACTTCTATTTTGTTTTATGATTGGATGGTCAGCGATTTACATATATTACTTTTCACACACACACACACACACACACACACACAAACATTTGCGTAGTTGCATACTAGCTGAAGAAGCATTGAAGTGCCATTATTCGAAAGGAAACCCATAATTCTCACAATTATACCGTAATGGTATCTGTATTTTATCCAAATGTCGTTGAAACAATGTTGATTCGACGATATGTTGATGTTACATGATGCATTGATATTCCTATAAATGCCACAGATAATGAACACGGCAACTAACAATTGAGTACATACTGTAACAACGGTAATAACGAAACAGTAATATCTAGGCTCTAGGGTTTAACGTCTTTAGTAACATCTAAGGTCACATGGTGAAGGGGACTTACAGCTTTGCGGGGGATGCGAACCCCTATCCCTCCCATGGGCGCAAAACGATACCAAAAAGTGGGGGGGTACATTTGGCTATCAAAATTAATGAATTGTTAGTACATGTATTTAAAATATTGTAACAAAAGTTAAATGATAATATCGCTGTGGATCACGTGGTCACTACCTAATGACAACAACTGAAACTAGTAACGAGCAATATTATTGCTTGTTATTAGTTTCTTGGGACTTGCTTGGGACGTCCATTCTCATGATTGGTAGCCATAACGGCGCTGAAATTGAAATACTCGTCGCGGAAATCGTCTCGAAAATAAACACCGCATATTGGTCATGGGTCTCAGTCCGATATAATATAATAATAATAAATAATAATATTTATTTACGAGTATGTATTATAATTCCTCTTATTACTTTGGACTACCGTTTGCCTACTAAGAGTTCCTAATAGTTCCCAAATAGTGGGGATACAATTGATACTTTGTTCCCGGCGTTCAAAAAATAGGGGGTACATGTACCCCCTGTCCCATAGGAATTTGCGCCCATGATCCCTCCCACCAAGGGAACTTCATAAACGCTGAAATCTGAAGCCGGAGACGAGATTCAAATCCAGAACTTTTGGATGAGCAACCCAGCGTTCTCTACCACTTTACTAAAAAATGTCCTTTGATTGTCCAAATAGTAATAAAGGACTGTCATTCTACTTATAGTTTTTCTTTCATTACCAAGTAAATTTTAAAATACTATCGAAATACGCTAAAAGCTTATAAAATATTTCAAAGAAGAGAAATTTCCAAGTACGTCCTCTGAAAGTTCTGTTCTTTATTTAAAACAGAATATATGTAGTGAATTCTTCAAATTATGAAGCCATTGTCAGTTATAAAACAAATTATACCATAAATTATATTAAAATATAGACTTTTTTCATTCTTTAAAATATTGTATGATTCAATTATTAATTATGCGCGTGTCATTTATATCACACCGTGGTTGCCAAGGATTTTTGTTTTATAGATGTTCCTCACGGTTTTTTGCAAAAATAAAATAGTTACCCACATAAAAAAGAAATGTAGCGTACAAACGTATAAAAGTATAGTTTAACGTAACAACTTAATGTAATATCGTAATTATCATATTTTTGACAATAATTTGTAATTTTGTTTTACATTTTTTTTATATATACTAACAAAAGAAATGGCATGTCGAATGGTAAAATACAGGGTGTCTCAAAAGTCACTATCTATTTCGGTGACATTAGATGTGTTTTTTAAAAATGCTATGCTGGCATAAAGATATGTACTTCTGGTGCAAATTTGTGTATTTAAAAAAAGTTAATTGGTTTATTATCTTGACATGCTTGAACAATTCCTCGAACCTCAACTTCTTACAGATGGCATTTTTGACAGTAGTTTTTCAGCAGGATGGAGCACCGTGCCATTATGCAATAATTGTACGTGATTATCTTGACAGACGCTTCCCCGGTCGCTGGATTGGTCGTGGAGGAACACAACCATGAGCAGCACGTTCACCCGATTTAACACCATTAGATTTTTTCGCCTGGGGTTTCATTAAGTCTAAGGTGTACACTGGTAGAAGAATTAGTGATGTAGCCGAACTTCGAAATCGTATTACCGATGCAGTTCAGAAAATAACACCTCAAATGCTGGAAAGTGTGTTCCGGGAAACAACTTATCGCTTTGAGCTCTGTAGAGACACTGATGGTCGCCATGTGGAGACAGATAAATAAATAGCACTAATTCTTTGTGGCACTTAATTTGAAATAAATATATTTTTCATGTCTTAAACCAGTTTTTCGTAATTCGCATTATTTTTCCAAATAGATAGTGACTTTTGAGACACCCTGTATAAACATTTTATTTGAGGTTGGCTTTCTTCGTAAATAACTTGTTTCCCTAAGGTTTGATAACCTGAAAGTGGGGTTGATTGAAGTGATGTAGTGCAAAAGTTTTTTAATTAAGTAACAAACTCTTCTTGTTCGCGTAATGAGTAAACTATAAAAAAATTATCAATTAGTTATTATAGCTAAAACTAAAATAAAATCTTCTGAATTTACAGCCTGGTTAGAGTACAACTTCCTCTTCAAATCATGTACGTGTAAAGGATAAAGACCTTTGATATTTCCGAAGGACAAATTTGTTAATGTTTCCTTTGAAATGTCAGAAGACTCTCATTAAACATTTTGTAGAGCGTAAAATGGCCACTTTGGCGGAATAGAAGGATATTACATCACTTCTTACGAAACTTAAGAACCTAAATTGATAAAATGTAACATACCAACTATTCACTCACCTTTTGTCCATCATTATATGTTTCTTTTGTACTCACTCTGTATATGGTTTATCGATAAAGTTGATTGATTGATAATGACAGAATAATGCGTTTCCAATGCTAAATTTTTGATGAGAATTCAATGGAGTTGTAATGTTTGGTGTTCTCGATGAGTAATGGCGAAAAGTAAGTATATAATAAAATAATGAAATGGAAATATCAATATTTTTATGAGTGTTATTAAACGAAATTTTTGCAGTACTGATTAATATATGATGACAAAATATTTTTGGTTTTATATTGCAACTTTGTAACTATGGCACTAAATTGCAAATATTAACGTTATTAATTACATTTCGACTACGTCAATACTTTATCAATATTTAGTCAATAAATAATGCAACTTGGACGTTTTTCATATATATATATATATATATATATACAGGGTGTCCCGTAAGTCTGGACCCATAGGGAAAAATAATAAAATTACAAAATAGTCCAAAAATTTATTACATAATCTGTTCAAAGTGTCCGCCGTTGTGTCGCACACATAGTTGAAGACGTAATCTCCACTGCGACAGCACTTTCTGAATCACAGTCGCAGAAATTTCTTGACACGCCTCCACAATGCGTGCTTTAAGGTGGAAAATGTTCTGAAGTTTGACCTCGTACACTTTGGCTTTCAAGTGGCCCCACAAATAAACTCCAGCGGAGTAAGATCATAATAAAAAAATAATAAAAATAATAATAAAAATAATAAAAAATATATTATAAATAAATTTTTGGACTATTTTGTAATTTTATTATTTTTCCCTATGGGTCCAGACTTACGGGACACCCTGTATATATATATATATATATATATATACCTTGGTTTTGTTTCCGCCCGAATTGTTCATTTTGACGAAGGTCAAGCTTGTTGCTTCATCTTAGATCTACTGCTTAACGTGGAATCTGAACCACGACACATCACGGGTGGTCAGAATTACAAAATCCTCGTCCGGACTCGATCTCACGACCTCCCGATCAGCAGCCCAGCGTCTTAACCACTTGGCTATCCAGGGTACCCATATATCTACCAACCAAGTTTTTATTGTATGGAAGGATGGATTTTCTGCGCGCCACCTGCCGTCACCGGGAATCGAACCCGGGGCCGGTGGATTCGTAGTCAGCGATGGTAACCACTACACCACCGATATATATATATATATATATATACAGGGTGTCCGAGAATTATCTGTACAAGTTTTGGCTGTTATTAAAAGTCAACCATGAAGTGTAGAAATTCCAGTGTTGTCCCATTTTACAGAGAATCTCATTAAGTTTTTTCTGATACCAAGTTTTGACAAGTTTTTTAGAAATTCTAGTGTGTCCGAAAATTATCTGTACAATTTCATCTTTTAATAAAATTCTTGATAACACGTAAAATTCTTAAACAAGATTATTTAGAATCTGTATTTTCAAAAGTTTCTTTTATTAAAGTAACGTTGTTACAAACATTCGATATGTGCACCATCAGTGATTCGCAAAACATCCAATCGATAATCCAAATGTTGTCATGTACGCTGCAGCATATCCACATCAATTCGCTCAATAGCAGCTGTGATTCTTGCTTTTAAATCATCAATGTCTGTCACCCGCGTACAAAAAAGAAAAAAACTTGTCAAAACTTGTTATCAGAAAAAACTTAATGAGTTTCTCTGTAAAATGGGACAACACTGGAATTTCTACACTTCATGGTTGACTTTTAATAACAGCCAAAAATTGTACAGATAATTCTCGGACACCCGGTATATACAGTATATATCCCACCAGGATTGATTCAAACCCAGGCCTCCTGCATATGCAAAACTCTGCAGTTCTGTATTTATAATTCTATCTAATGGTACCTTCATGTTTGCCAGATGGATTTGAATTAAATGCTCTTCATTGGCTCGAGTGCATGGGGGTTAGCAACATAAAACACCTCTAGACCCAAAAACGTTATGGGATTCCTCGAGTGATGAAGTGTTGACAGGTTGTTAATTTTTATCCAGTCGTAGCTAAATTGTCAATACCCTCGTCCCCAAGTCAGATGTCCTGAGTTCGAATTGTGGCGAGAAGGGGGAGATTTCGCGTATATATATATATATACAGTGTGTGGTGTGTGTGTGTGTATATATATATATATATATATATATATATATATATATATATAGTATATATATCAAAATTACGTTTTATGATTAATGTACCCACACAACATTGAGGCAGAGACCGTTTAATCAACCCATATGCCCATGCCCACAGAGAGTAAAGAGATGCTTCAATAAAAATTAATCTCCTTCCTCATCTAAGATGTTCATTGGCTAACAGTAGAATTCAAACTTTCTTAAAAGAAGTTTGAGAAGTTATTGATTATGGACACTTCGACACCGTTGGAAATTGATTACATGTAGAGTTTCAGACAAAAAAAAAATGATTAATGGTTTGTAAATATACTTCATACTTTCTCCTTTTTTAATCGAAAATCTGAAATGGCTTTTTAAAAGTTCGACGAACCAAGTTTAAAAGAAAAAATTAGTAAATGTACTTTGAATGTAAAGTACAAAAATACTACTCCTTTTTTGGACGAACTTCACGATTGAATCGGTTCTGAAAGTCTGCACGAATATTTTTCAATGGTTTTGTCATTACGTGGTCGTTCATGAACCCAGGTACTAGGCACTATGCGTTGTTCAATCGTATAGTTACTTAAAGATTTCAAATAGGTCTGAAAGAAAAACGGAAATCAGTTAGTATTTTACTGGGGTGACAAGATATTGTGGGCACCCTGTACAGTACTTTCGACGTACTATTAGTACTCTTAAGATACTTTATTTAATGCAGAGTATATTAACAGTAGTCCTGGTTTTTTTTTTTACGCTCCATTCCAAAGTGGGCAGTACAATTTTTAGAATGTATACGTTCTAAAGAGTCGTCTAAAAAGTTATCCATTTTATCCACGTTCGGAAAATAATGTCCAAAACGTTCATAATAAGACAGTGATTGGACATCCAAAGTTACTGATTTTTTATATTACTTTTCTGAAGTTGGACGAATGAATCTGTGAAAAAGTTACTGAATTTTGACCACCTTGTGCGGATTTAGTAATATTTTGATTAGATTTACTGACGGTCTTCTCATTGCTGAAGCGTGATTCATGAAAATCATTTCATAGGAAAGGACACAGACAATATGACAGGCCTGTATGTCTCATATTACTGTATGGTGACAGATTTAGAAATAAATAAATATTAAATTTGAAAATATTTTTAAATGATATGCCTGTCTTACACACACACACACACACACACACACACACATATATATATATATATATAATATATATATATATATACACACCTTTGTTTCCTTTCAAATGTTGCATTCGATGATTCCTCATTTCACGAAGGTCAAGCTTGTCGCCCCTCCTCTTGAGTTGGCCTGGTGAAGTAGTGAGTTGGTTTCTTGTACTCTCCACCTCACATAGCAAGGTACGCCCGGCTCATCGGGGATTGTTCTGAGCCAGGCGTCTAATCTTCTTTTGAAGATGTCCACTGCAACACCACTCGTGTTCCTTAGGTCTTTTGGAAGCTGATTAAACACTTTTGGTCCTCTCACAGCAAAACTATTTTCTTTCAGGGTTAATGATGTTCCCTGTCTAGCCTTTAATTTGGGAACACGACACAGTCTTCCTTTTTTACTTTCCACCGTTGTTTGGGGGGGGGGGGGGGTTACAGGGTTCAGAGTAAGATTAGGGACTAGTTTCTCCATTATTTTCCAAGTGCAAATAATGGTGTATATCTCTCTCTCCTCCTTTCCAGTGAATATAGGTTTAGTTCGCGTAACCTTTCCCAGTAGTTTAGTTCTTTGAACCCCTTGATTTTGGCTGTGAAGCTTCTCTGAATCCCTTCTAGTTGTCTAATGTCTTCTTTTTTATATGGGGATGTTAGGACAGAGCAGTATTCCACTTTGGGTATGATCAGCGTTTTCAGTAGAGGAATCATTATATTCCTATCCCTTCGTTTAAAGGTTCTCAGTATCTGCCCAGTTATTCTCTTTGCTCTGTTTACTGCTATCTTAGTTTGTGTTTCAAATTTCGCATCAGCAGTCATTTCAACCCATATATATATATATATATATATATACAGTATATATTTCACAATTAAACACGTGAAATGAATGGGTTTGCATATATATATATATATATATATATCAATGTGGGGCTACGTCGTGGCCAATGTCGTAACACCGCTTCCTGGAGATCAGCGAAGTTAAGCCACATTGGGTCTGGGTAGTGGTTGGATGGGAGACCGTACTCCACGCCCAGATTATGTAGCGACCCGTGGTTCGGATCCCACATAAAGCTGTAGGTCCCCTCCGTCATATGACCTAAGATGTTGCGAAGGAGGTTAAACAACCCCAATACAAAAAAAAATATATCACTGTGCAAAACTCTGAGCCCACATGGCACTTCATCATATAAATAAAATAATTGATGTAAAGTAATTTATTGTACCGACTTCAAGTCATTCTTTGCTGAATTAAAATTTAAAAAGCGAAGCGCAATTATTGGTGATTAGCCGTTTTTTGTGCTTTCTGGAAATTTAATGTTTTTAAGCGAACTTTTTTGCGAAACTTGTACACGGTGTCCTATAAGTCCATTGGTGTCCTCATCCTATTCTAGTAGAAAAAAAAGTTCAGGAATAAAAGGACTTATGAGATACTTATAGGATACTTATAAGATACCCCCAGTTAAAATTAACATATATATATATATATATATATATATATATATATATATATATATATATATATGTATATATACAGTATATATATCCTAAGGACTGGAGGGTTATAATTTATTAGGGTAAGAGTTACATTAATTAGGGCATAAGCTAAAGATTTCAGTTCTTCGTAACCCCATAAAATATCTTCGCTGGCTGGTTCAGTTTAGTCTAACTAGGTTCGACTCCCGATGATACTAGAAATAATAGTCCAGGGGTTACCGCAATAAGCAGCATTAGTTGGCATGGGAGATGTACCAGTTTCTGGTTCGCCTGACTGATTACACCAGTACACATTTGAAAACTTGTCGATCGATTTTTACAAACTAGTTGGTGATTCTATATAATTTGAGTGCGCTGATCTCAAAAATATAGTTAGTTTTTCCCTATCACGTATGGTTTTCTTACTACAGGGTGTGTCATAAATCCCCCATTTATCCCCAAATGTGAACCATCTTATCGAGACCAACATTGGATTGCACATGCTAAACCATAAATTTTGTTGTTATAGACTACAGTAACGCTTACATAATAATGTAGGGTAAATATATATATATAACAACCAGTCCCGTTCCCAGCAAAATACTCTCTCCCCTCCCATCAATGGGTGGTTAACATTTGGGGACAGATGAGGTATTACAACACCCCTTGTAGCACGAAATCTTTAGGTGATAGAGTAAAACCTAATTAAAGCAGAATTAAATAGCTCCTAGCTCTTGGACAAGCATATTGCTTGTTTATGAAAGAATAAAAAAATAACCGAAAGAAACAAAATATATTTACCTTCTTTACTTGTACCAAGCGAAGTATGTGTCGGATGCCAATAAATTGTTCTCCTGCAATCTAGACCCCCAAACGTTCTGCGGAATCCTTAGGCAGATTCAAATCCCTGACTAAGTCATTTAGTTCGACTTGGGTTAATGGTTTAGGATCTCGGTCAGCTGTTGGCTGTTCATAAACATCATCATTGTCTGGATTTGGAGCTGAATCAGAATCTGAATTGTATTGATCCAGACTCTCGGGTGGGCGGGGAATAGGAACTTCTGGACCATGGAGTACCGGCCTTATTGCAGATGGAAGACTTGGGTATTGAAGGCTCTCTTTATTCTTTGCATTATAACCTTTAACATTGCAAGAACAGAAGTAGCAGTCGTCGGTATGGTTTCTAGGCTCGCGCCATACCATAGGGATCCCAAATGGCAAACTTTTCTTTTTACCTTTGCTGCAATTCCTTAGTGCCGCAACACACGTAAGACAAACCTTGTGTGGAGCCCAATTTTTGTCTTGATCTCCTAATTTAATTCCAAAATAAGCATGATAAGCTCTCTTAATGAAGGTCGTTACATTTGTCCTTTGTTTTACAACATACCCACCACAAATATAACAAAATATGTCTGGAATATGGGTACATCCTCTAGAAGCCATTATTAAAATTTTAAAGACGTAATGTTAGAATTATCTATCTGAAAAATATGAAAAAACGAAATTAATTAAAGATAAAAAAGGTAAAAAATTACAAAACGCCCCAAAATTGTTTTGCTAATAACTTTAAAACTGTGGGTGATAGAAAAAAACTGGTAGCATTTTTTTAATTCAGCGCAGCGAACTGCTTCAGAATCACAACTCAAAATAAAGAAATCGATTTTCGTGCAGACCGGTGAATTATTTATCAAAGGCTAAGTAGTTTAACGTATGACCCATGTAGCTTGGAATTACTATCCTATAATTACTTTTTTGTATTAGTACGTTCTTATAAAAGAAAGCCATAGTAGTTCGTGAAACAACAAATCCATGTATAGTCTCAAAAGAACTTTGTATCAGTAAAGTCTTCAAATATGGAAAACAATCTTTCATCTACTCATCCGGTCAACTCTGGAACAATCTTCCTCAATCCATCTTTCCCCATGTCTATGGAAAACATTGGACTTTGATTTTGGCTCTCTTCTACTTCTATAGGATGGGGGTAGGTTCGTTTTCGCGAGGGTTCGTCCTTGGCCACTCCTTCCTGCATATAAAACACCCAAATCATTATGATATGGGGTAAACTATCACTTCAATTGGCTTAAAATTTTAAGATTTTCACGATACCAAAACGTTTTTATTTTTGTATTATTTTAAAGCTATCTCAATTTGCAATGATATTAATTAAGTAAATGCAGTTTTATTTTAGCTTAAATTATTTCTAGCTCCCCCCTCCCTCCAACCCCAACTTACTTTCTATTGTAAAAAATTAGAAATTAATGTCAAAGATTTTGCCTAAAAAGCTCTCAAGTTTTCCAACGGCATATTCAAATAATACTGTTTTGATAACACTATTTGCCATTAAATACAAAACCAAACTTAAAGGCCAATAGTCTGTAAACTTGCACACTATACAGATGTAATTGTTTCGCTTGAACTATTCAATATTGTACGTCTGAACACGTAAATAATATATTCTTCCTTAATAAAGATTGTTTTTGTTTTATTATTATTATTATTATTATTATTCATTTGCTGTAATATATATAGAAGCTAAATTATATTTATACAGGGTGGGCCAGAAGTCCTGCCTCATTTTAATGGATAGTCAATACTCCCCCACCCCTATGAGGCAGGACTTTTGAACCACCCTGTATATTACAGACGCAGACAACTGATAAATCAGAATGAAAGAATGCGTTTAATAATTCTTTATTCATAAAATAAATATTAAAATTTTGAAATTTTTTCGTTACGATAATTTTAACATAAAATCAATAAGTCAATTGGACTATTTATTTATTTAATTTGGCCTTTAAGCTTTAGGCTTTGCAGGATATATACAGGGTGTCCCAGGAGGAAATGTCAAGAATGCACCATTTGACTTTCTGTATTTCTAAGTAGAAAGTATTATATCGACATGTGCCTGGTTCCCAACCGTTACCGAGATACAGGCCTCTACATTTGGGTAACTAAAACATAATAAAAAGCCGATCTTAGATAATATTCAATAACATTTAATGATACATTGGCAATTGTGCAGATCCTCACATTATTTATTTACATTATTTTTTTGTCTGGGGGTTCTTGAAGAGTAACGTTTATCAGCGGGGTAAGCCCGAAACTAGGGAGCAGTTGGTTGCACGTATACAGGATGCGTTCATAAACCTCAGAAATGAACTTCCGCGTTTTCCTTGGCAAGACTCGATGGATCGGAGGCTCACCGCGTGCATTGAAGAAGGAGGGAGTCACTTTGAAACCATTCTGCAATAAGTGCAATAGTGTATTGTATGTTTGTACTTTTTGTAAACCACAAGTGTCATTAAATAGTATCTAAGATCGCCTTTTTATTATGTTTTAATTACCCAAATGTAGAGGCCTGTATCTCTGGTAACGGTTGGGAATCAGACCCATATCGATATAATACTTTCTACTTAGAAATACCCAAAGAGTCAAATGGTGCATTCTTGACATTTCCTCCTGGGACACCCTTACAGTATAAGGCTCTCCTAGGAAGAAGTGGATAAACGACAAAAGTAAAAAAAAAACGCCAGTAAACGCAGTTAAAGTTGAAGTGCCAGTTAAAGTGCCATAATTTTTGAACTTTTGAAGATATTTCGGCGAAATATCTACAAAAGTTCAAAAGTTGTGTCACTTTCAAATTGGTACAACATTTGACTGCGTTTTCTGGCTTTTTTTTTTATTTTGTCGCTTAGCCACTTATTCCTTGGAGGGCCTCGTGTGTGTATATATATATATATATATGCACTAAAATTTAGTAATTTAGCAGCCTACAGATTATGTTATCTATTTGTTTTCATTAAATTCTTGCCACTTAATTGCCTGCTTTAATTAATATTAGTGTTAATAACCATTATATTAATTTTTGTTCTCTGTATTGGTTTTTTTGTCTAATTTCATCTATATAGTTCTTTTATATTTAGTAATTTAGCAGCCTACAGATTATGTTATCAATTGAAAAAATCTTTAGAGGGCTTTATGGCCTTTAATTTGAGGTGCCGATTGTGAATTTTTTGCTTGTTTATTTAACTCATTTACTTTGTAATCTCCGTCTATTTTCTGTTTCATCTTGATAATGTGAATATATCACGAAAGCGCTCGGACTTCGTGTTTCCTTTTCCCTGTGGTTGTTTGCTTATTTATATATATATATATATATATATAATATATATATATAATATATATATATATATATAAGAGACTTAAACTAAAGAGCAGTATAATTGTATAGGGAAAACTAAATTAAAAATGCATCAATATTCTAAGCTTAAAATGAACAGAGTGCTTCTGCTTAGGATGAGTTAAATATAAATAAATCAATACCATCGCTAACCAAGTTAAAGTTTAATGAGCAGTTTAGTTTTTGCGAAGAAACCTCAGACGAATATCTGTAAAAACTGATGTGAAAGGAAATTGCCTGCTTTAATTAAATATTAGTGTTAATAACCATTATAATAATTTTTGTTCTCTATATATATATATATATATATATATATATATATATAAAGAGACTTAAATGAGCAGTTTAGTTTTTGCGAAGAAACCTCAGACGAATATCTGTAAAAACTGATGTGAAAGGAAATTGCCTGCTTTAATTAAATATTAGTGTTAATAACCATTATAATAATTTTTGTTCTCTGATATATATATATTATATATATATATATATATATATTATATATATATATATAAAGAGACTTAAACTAAAGAGCAGTATAATTGTATAGGGAAAACTAAATTAAAAATGCATCAATATTCTAAGCTTAAAATGAACAGTGCTTCTGCTTAGGATGAGTTAAATATAAATAAATCAATACCATCGCTAACCAAGTTAAAGTTTAATGAGCAGTTTAGTTTTTGCGAAGAAACCTCAGACGAATATCTGTAAAAACTGATGTGAAAGGAAATTGCCTGCTTTAATTAAATATTAGTGTTAATAACCATTATAATCATTTTTGTTCTCTGTATTGGTTTTTTGTCTAATTTCATCTATATAGTTCTTTTATATTTAGTAATTTAGCAGCCTACAGATTATGTTATCAATTGAAAAAATCTTTAGAGGGCTTTATGGCCTTTAATTTGAGGTGCCGATTGTGAATTTTTTGCTTGTTTATTTAACTCATTTACTTTGTAATCTCCGTCTATTTTCTGTTTCTCCTTGATAATGTGAATATATCACGAAAGCGCTCGGACTTCGTGTTTCCTTTTCCCTGTGGTTGTTTGCTATATATATATATATATAATATATATTATATATATATTATATATATATACATATATATACATATATATATATACATATATTATATAATATAAAGAGACTTAAACTAAAGAGCAGTATAATTGTATAGGGAAAACTAAATTAAAAATGCATCAATATTCTAACCTTAAAATGAACAGAGTGCTTCTGCTTAGGATGAGTTAAATATAAATAAATCAATACCATCGCTAACCAAGTTAAAGTTTAATGAGCAGTTTAGTTTTTGCGAAGAAACCTCAGACGAATATCTGTAAAAACTGATGTGAAAGGAAAGGATTCGCTTCAAAATTTATTTTTGTTTTTAATTGCTTTTAATGTTTCGTTTTTTTCTATTATAAAATGTTATGGTATAGTTATGCGAAATTTGTATGTCCTTCTTATGCCCAATGAACATTGAAAGGACGATGAAGTACCTTTTTTTAACAGTATAAGAATGGAAGTATGGTTTAACGTGGCTCAGTCACGTTTTAGGAGAGTGTGCTCGAACTTTGTATCTGATTTTATGTTGTTGAATGCGTGTTGAAGCTCACGATTGTGCGATGTTTCTATAAATGCATCATTATTCTTTGTTAAATGTGAGCTGAAACCTCGCAGTAAAAGCCGTCCATTGTTCGTTAAGAAACCAAATAGCTTTTATGGTCTTCTAGGTCTGCTGTTGTTATAAGTGGTCCCGGTTTCATTGTATTTCTTGATTAGTTTTTGAGAACCTGCTTTAGAAACCTTCTTTTTAGTCACTATTTTCCCTTTGATTGTAGATTTCTTTTTATAGCTTTATTAAAGTATGTTTTACCGCATCTGAAACAGGGCGGTTTGGAACCATATTTTGTAAATGGATTTTGGAAAAAAACGTAACTAAACTTTATCAGTAAGAGAACTGGACCCAGTGTACCATAAAGTAAAATATTGGATTTTAGCAACATTTGAAGGTTTGCCTTCATATATTTACCAAAGAGCGTTAATGCACTTATATAAAACATGCCTGATTGTGAAATTCAACGTGTATTCAACAACATAAAACCAGATACAAGGTTCGAATAGACGTTCCTAAAACTTGACTGGGATACATTTTAGGGATAAGGAACGAAAACCGAGAGCTTACAACTACTCTCCATATGCAAATCAACCAGATCAACTGACCACCATACTAAAAAGAAAAAAAATAGTAATTCGAATAGACTGTATTAAGGCGATTTCATGGCATACAATATGGCAGCTTAATAACTGATTATCTGACCTGTGCAGTGACCTATTTTTTATGCAGGAAGAGGGAGTCAAGGGCAAACGTCCGCAAACCCCCCCCCCATAAAAGGAAACGGAAATTTAGAAAGAGCCCAAATGAAGGTCCAAAGTTTTCGAGATACCTGGACACTGCGTAGACGGGAGAAAGATGGGTTGAGGAAGGTTGTTCCAGAATTGAAGGGTTGAGTAGATGTAAGATTTAAAACATCGATCAACCCTTGCGTTAGAGAACTGGGCAGAAAAGGGCTGAAAATGTGTCGGAAGTCTTGTAGTGCGTGCTCTCCTTAAAGAGGGAAGCATGCAGTTAGAGAGTTCAGAAGAGCAGTGTCCGTTATAATAGCGATATTAAAGAGAGAGTGAGGCAACATTGCGGCGAAGAGAGAGGGATGGAAGACAGTCAGACATGTAAATTCTAATGTGAGAAAGTGACCAGGAGGATTATCAACAGTGACGCCACTAAGGAGCGTGTCCTTGTTCGTCATGCCTGAACTAATCTGTCAAAATTCCGTTATTTCGAAACCTGCGCGACATCTGCGCTGCCTTCGCTATAGAAGACATGTAGTACGTTCGGAAACTTTTGTTTCTGAAGGGCAGAAACAGATTAGAAATATATGATATTGGTATGATGAGTTACATCTATGGCTTTTGGAGGTCGACTGTGGGTTGAGAAAAGGTCTTGTGACGCTTACCATGCAAAGTGTCTTCAACCATCTGTGAAAGATAGCAGAATAAGTGTAATATCGTGGACACACATGATGTTTGTGGAGGTAGGTTTAACCCTTTAACGCCGACCGTTGCCTTACGGCAATATGAGCTTCACATTCGATTTTGAGCCTTACGATCTGAATATTAGATGTTATTTTGGCTTGAACACGGAAATAAAAATAAATATATTTCCCAGAAAGATGAAGCTCCGTATCACACCTTTTGTTATGACTACACAATTGGCAGTCCAGAAGAAACTTGGCACGAAAACTATTCAGCATCCGTGGTATCATATAGATCGGAATCTGAGAATATATACAGTCCACGTCCCATCATTGTGTAGAAGTTGACATATGGCACAGTCTGGACCAAAGCGTTATTCCAAATCATGTATATTCTATGCCACAAAGGGTTCAGGCACTTGTCAATGCAGAATGTGGTGCCACCTGCGACTGGAATAGGAGTATTTCCTCCTCTGTTTTCCATCCGCCATTACGTTTTGTTATTTCATCACAAATTATTTGAGTAGAACAACATATATATACACACACACACACACACACACACACACATATATATATATATATATATATATATATATATATATATATATATATATATACAGGGTGTCCCATAAGTCTGGTCTTATCGGAAAATTTAATTAAATTTAAAAAAGTAAATATCGACCATATTAGCCATTGCCTGGTATTTTACCTGCAACAAAAAAAAAAAAAATCCCAAAACAAGACATCAATTTGAAAATTTGTTTTAGTTCTAATGTATTACTTTTGTGAATTTAATTTAAAATAAATTTTCCTATGAGACCAGACTTATGGGACACCCTGTGTTAAAATATGTTAGGACCTTCAAATTTAATTTTAATTCCTTTCAAATTATTCAAACATATAAATAAACCAAATTTCCTCTACACTACTTTTAGCTTAACCTAATCTAAGGTGAGATACTCGGACGAAACTTAACCTAACCTAACTTAGCTAGACCCGGACACCCCTAAAATAAAGGGTGGTGGCAATTTTGATGTGAACTCCATGCACGGATAAAGGAAAGGGTTCCTATTGGCCGAATCTCCCGGCTTCATATTTAAATTCGGTGAATTCCTACTCTTATGAATAATTTATAATTTCTTACTTTTTGAACGCAAGAAACCGGAAATGCTTCACCGCTCTTCCTTTGAAAAATAAACAAACACCGGAAATAGATTCAACAGAACCGGTTTATTTTTTAAAATTTTAGATCGGGAGGTGTTCCTGCATGCACGGGCACATTAAAACCATTATTTGCTATTTGATCTTCATATTTAAAATAATATAATTTATGCTTATAGTTTCTTGCACCTGATGTGTGTAGGTGTGTATGTATGTATGTATATCTCTCTCTCTCTCTCTCTCTCTCTCTCTCTCTCTCTCTATATATATATATATATATATATATATATATATATATATAAGGTGTCCCAAAAATCACTGTGCACCTAGTGTCCGAATCATTTGCAGACGTGCACAGCTACTTTTGTGACACCCTGTATAATTCCTGTTTATTTTCTGACGTAGAATAAATGAATGAGAATTTTGGTTCTAACCGTTTATTTACCTAATAAATTTTGCGAAATAATTCCCGAACTGTAAACTTATTCACGACTGACTTTTCAAACTCGCGTGAAATGGCGAGATGAGAGGTTTTAAAAGATTAACTTATACCTCATCTTTAAAATAAATCAATTCTTTTATCAAAGATTATTTCCTTTCTTTCCATAGCAATAACTTTCCCCTCTCTCTATCTCTCTCTCTCTCTCTCTCTCTCTCTCTCTCTCTCTCTCTCTCTCTCTCTCTCTCTTTCGGGTTAGTGTAGGATTTTTTCTTTTTTTCTTTTGTTTGTTTATCTTCGTCTCTTGTACAGGGTGGCCCATAAGTCCCCATCGGTTATAATTAAAGCGGAAATCCATCTAGCGGAGGTCACACTGACGTATTCGATTACTAAGGAAAGAATATTTGTCGAGTTGGTTATATTTTGCACTTTGAATAATCAATAAATATTTCTAAACTTATTATAAACTTTTTACTTTGATTTTTTTTTTATTTTCGTTCTAATTATAACCAATTGGGACTCATGGGCCACCCTGTACACTACAAATTTTAAATAGCTTGCCACACAAAACAATTAGTACAACTGACTCACTCTAATACTACAAATAAGTTTTAACTCGTTCACTCCGAACAGAAAAATTGGTGAAGCCTTCAAGTCGAAATGCCTAAATATAGTCTTTCAAAACTTGAACGTTTAAAGAAAGCAATAAACGGTTCCTATGACACTAGAGGTATGGGTTCCCTTTTTAGTAGAGATGTTTGGTATATAGGGTCAATGGTTAATAGTCAAATAAAAGAGACAGTCAGTTCCCGGTTAGTGGCTGCGCTGTTCCCAATTTTGAACCTAATTCTGAGAGGAGTCTTCCCTTAACCTATATTTTGATATTAATACTGAACCAAAAGTTTACAGTATGTAATATTTTCATGAATATATGACATCGAACTAAAATTTATTATTACAGTTGCTTCATTTTCCTTTGTTCGTTGTATGCAATATTAAAATGAGTCAGCTGTAGTAATTGTTTTGTACTGTACTGTAAACTGTATTGGAAACCATTTTAAAATGTGAGGTGCAATTTTTCTTGTTCGATGTTATACAGGGTGCTTCAAAAAAAAATTACCACTTATATGGCGCTACTATGTCACTGGGAAATGTGTTTCAAAGCAGTTAACGAGGCATTTCGACGATTCAGAACTTGTGTTGATACTCATGGCGAGCATGTTGAAACAATAAATACACAGTATTAAAATATATTTTTGAAGCACCCTGTATATATAGAAGTTCGACTTGTTTGGAATACGTAAAATTCACTGGAAAGATTTTGCATTGTACTTACTTTCTATCTTTCTTTTTCCTCTCATTCTTCCCCACTCATTTTTCCCTTTTCACTCTTCCCCTCTCTTTCTATTCCCTTCATGTTTTGTTCACTTAATTTCTCATTTTCGTTTTATCTCTCTCTCTCTCTCTCTCTCTCTCTCTCTCTCTCTCTCTCTCTCTCTCAATTCCTTTCCCCCCTCATTTCCTGAATTTTCCTCTGAGGAAAATTTGAAATAAGGAAATGGCTCTCTTCCTTTTTTATTTCGGAAGTAAAACATTATTATTTTTTATTTTTTGAACTTCCGGTGAAGTAAAAACCAGGTAAAATAGTCTTTTAAGCGTAAATTATATTTCAGGATTTTTTTTTTTGTTTTATATTGGCTAAATTAGTTTTAATTGACCTAATTTTAATTGAGGTGGCTTAAAAGATTGCCTTAATTGCTAAATAAAATGGAAAAACTCTTATCGTATTTGGGTTTATTTCAGTTTTGCTTTACTCATCCGACAGAAATAGTGAAGCAGATGAAGAAAAGTGAAATCTGATGGATCTCAAGTGTCAATTAGTAACTCGTAGTTTGAGAAAAAAATGTGGGTTTTATCTTTGGATAAAATTGGTAAACGAGCCAATAAACTGGTATATATATACATCATAAGGTAAACGTTTAATTACAATGAGAAAATCATTACACATTTACGCAATAGAAAACATGTTACAATCACTTAAAACCCCAACACCAGATATTTTAATTTGTGGAGATTTTAATTTTCCATTCATAACATGGAAGAAAAATGACGAAGTTATATAATATATATGTTAAGAAGTTTCATGATAACGTTAAAAAAAGATTATAGAACGGCAATAATGGTATTAAATATTATGAAACATTATGCACTTACCCAAAAAATATGTGAAGCAACTAGAAAAGAGAACGTTTTGGATTTAATTTTAACAAATAGTAATGACACAATATTATATGATATAAAAAAGTAACGCACACAAATTTCTTCGATCGTAACCTAGTCGATATACAAATAAAGTTAGCAATCAGGAGACCTAAAAGGCATCCCATAAAATTAGAAGGAATATTTGAAGGTTTAAATATGAATTGAAAAGTAGGTTGGGAAAGTGTAAATGAAGACTTAAAGTGCTTAAATTGAGAATTACTACTTCATGAGAAGACACCAAATGAAATATTATCTATAATGGAAAACGAAACTAAACCCATATTGCTGAAACATGTTCCGAAGAAACAAAAAAGAAAACGTAGCAAACTCGAGAAAAAAATCAGAATATTATTTAGACAAAGAAAGCAAGCCGTAAAAAATATTCACGAATGCAGAACTGAAGCACGGAGACTCAAACTAAAGATAAAAATACAAGGCGAAATAGAAATGGACCTAACACAAACATTCATCCACAAGACAAAGGAGGAGGAAAACAAGATATCAAAAAACATAAAATTTATCTAAAATGCTTCTACACCAGTTTCTCAGCCGGATTTTCCTCACGATCCCCGTGTCAGGATCTTAGGTTGGCGCGACCCTATCATCCTACTGGGGTTAACAAATTCAAGAACTGGGGTTGTTTTTTTTTTTTTTTTTTTGCACAAATCATTACTACAGGGGTAAACAAATTACAACCCGGAGGGAAACGATCCACCGTTTCCGAAAACAAAAATACAACATAAAGGGAGTATTGATCTGTTAAAAGATGGGGCCGAATACCCACAAAAAATTAGCAAATTACTTAAGGAACAACTTAACTGTGTGTTCAGCATCCCTAAATCTGAGAAGAAAGTAGAAAATCCAGAAAAATTCTTTGGCATAGATACAAATCAGCCAAGAACAAGTTCGATTCTATTAATGGATTTAGAGTTCTTGGAAGTAGATGTAATTAAGGCTCAATCACAAATACGGAAAAGTTCAGCACCAGGGCCAGAAACCTGGAGTGCCATGTTTCTGAAGAAATGCAGAGAGAGTATTGCCAAGTCACTAAACTTATTATGAAGAAAATCATTCGACACAAAGCAACTGCCACTTCCATTAAAGAATGCGAACATTGCCACTTTATTCAAAGGAGGTAACAGAGCAATACCTAAGAACTGTCGGCCAGTAGCTCTCACCTCCCACCTCACATCTGGAACGTGTAATTAGAGGTAAAATTGCTTGCTACCCACAAGAAAATAATTTATTAAGTCCGAACCAACATGGCTTCAGGGCTAGAAGATCATGCCTATCACAGTTATTAAACTACCAAGAAAAAATACTGGAAACATTTTGTCGAGGTCAAAACACAGATGTAATATTTTCTGATTTTGCTAAATGTGATAATGGAATTATAGCACAAACTGAAGAATACAAGAATTTCTGGAAAGTTCGGACGATGGATATTTAATTTTATGACTCAAAGAACACAAAGAGTAGTAGTAAATGGAGTCAAATCTGAAGTCTCAGAAGTTGTCAACTCTGCTCCAGAAGGTAGAGTATTAGCTCCCTTGCTCTTTATAACAATGATTGCAGACATTGATGAGGATATTAATGACAATATCTTATCGTGTTTCGCGGATGATACAGAGATATGCACGGAAATATCAAATGAAGGTGACATAGATATATTACAAAACGACGTTAAAATATTGTTCAGTGAAGAAGACCAGCGAAGAAAAATTCCATCTTATAAGATATGGTAACAAGGTGCTACACAGTAAAGGGTAAAAAACACTGCGAGCCAAACAGATAACACCAAACCCAAAAGTCAGGGATCTTGAAGGAATAATGTCATCGGATGCAGAATTCAGAGAACACTATAACATTAAAATCACACAGCTAGAAAAATAATGGGAAGTATCTGGAGGAGCTACTACAACACAAAAGCGAACATCATACAAAAATTATGGAAGAGCCCAATCCTATCAGTAATTGAATTTTTCGCGAGAGAAGAAAGAAACTCTCTTCCTTCTACGAGGCCACACAATCACCTTTCCTGTTTTTGTTCAATCATAACAACTGAACATGTCATCTCATTTGTTAAAATATCTCAAAACATTTAAAACACAATTGCAAATTATTGTACAATACATGATAAATAATTGAGTACATTAAAATATACTTTTGTTACGATAGTACTCTACAATCTACATTACATATTTTTGTGCCCATTATGTCCGAAAAACTACCTCAAGTAACCAAAAATTCCCTCTCCTGGAACGCATCCTCCCTTAATACATGGGTTTCTATAGAAAAATGTGTTTCGAATATCGCAATTTCACATATCACAGCCCTTTTTAGGAACACAACCCTTGCGATAAGCGAGGAGTGCCTATATATATATATATATATGATGAATAAAACCACGAAGGAAAGGAAACACAAAATGGTGGTTTTATTCATCATAAATATTTTTCACGTGTTACTTTCGTGAAATAATTTTCATATATATATATATATATATATATATATATATATATATATATATTATATTATATATGATAATAAAACCACGAAGGGAAAAGAAACACAAAGGGGTGCTCAAGCGCTTTCGTCTAATGACATCCTCAGGAACACTGGAGTGAAAGGACAGATCAAGGCAATATATAGGTTACAAAAATAAACATACATACATACATATTCATATAATATATACATATTATATATATATATATATATATATAACATATACATATATATAGTAAGCATAGAAAAAATTGTGGGAGGAGCAAACATTTGTATGGGAGATTGACACTTTTAGCACTTCAGCCGACATTCAATATAAATTCAAATGGCTTGTTTATGAAACAGGTCACAAAAGAATAAAGAAATAAAAATAAATATAAATATAAATATAAATTGAGAAAAAATTAATTACAAAATAGTGCCTTAGTGATATATATGTCACAGCCTAAATAACCATAAAGAAATAAACCGGCAAATGGTTATTTAGGCTGTGACATATATATCACTAAGGCACTATTTTGTAATTAATTTTTTCTCAATTTATATTTATATTTATTTTTATTTCTTTATTCTTTGTGACCTGTTTCATAAACAAGCCATTTGAATTTATATTGAATGTCGGCTGAAGTGCTAAAAGTGTCAATCTCCCATACAAATGTTTGCTCCTCCCACAATTTTTTCTATGCTTACTATATATATGTATATGTGTGTATATATATATATATATATACAGTGCCCGCGAAAAGTATCCGATCACCCTTGAAATTTGTATTTTTTACATAAAAAACAATGTTTAAATGTATACTAACCTTATATTAGTATTTTGTCATCTGTCCTTTGGTTTGGATGACTTGTTCTAGACGTTTTGGCATGGATTTAATCAAGTTTTGACAAACTTCCACTGATATTTCCTTGCACCATACCTTTTTGATGGCCTCTTGTAATTTTTCGACTGAGCCAGTGTCGTGGCATTCAACCTTATTTTTTATTATTAGCCACAGATTTTCTATCGGATTGAGATCTGGACTATTACCAGGCCAATCCAAAATATCAAATTTATTGTCAGTAATCCATTTTGTCACTATTTTGGCCCTGTGACATGGTGCACCATCATGCATGTATGTTTTTGTCCTTTGGATTGCCATTGCCATTGGAAGTTTATCCTGTAGCATTGCTAAATACCGTGCACCATTCATAGTTGTGTTCTTCGGAAGAAAATATAAGTTTCCACGCCCATAGTAACCGAAACAACCCCAAACCATCACACTTGGAGGGTGTTTCATTGTCTTTAGGGTGTATTTAGGGTCCATCCTATTTGAGCCAATAGGCCGGCGAACCTTTTTTGGACAACTTCTGAATGTCAAAAATGTCGACTCATCGCTAAATAAAACCTTCTTCCAGTCATCAACAGTCCAATGAATGTATTTTTTACAAAATGCGACACGTTTTTTACGCATTTTTTCATTAATGAACGGTTTCTTAGCAGCATGGCGAGATGGTAATCCGAGTTCTTTTTGGAGCTGCTCCTGGATAGTTCGTTCAGAAACACCAGATAACAAATTATTCATATTAAATTTTATTTCTTTCGCAGTTATTGTTGGGTTTTTCAATACTAAACGTTTCATAAGTTTGTCTGTTCGCGAATTTGTTTTTCTCGGTCTGCCAGATCGTTTTTTAGGGACTGGCGTGGTTAGGCCACCATTGTTCTTAGCCCGTGAAACCCATAAATTAACGGTACTTTGGGATATGTTTAATTCCTTAGCTATCTGTCTCTGTGATTTCCCACATGCATGCAAAGCAACAATAGCACCTCGACAATCACTCTTAAGTTGTTTTTTAGCACACATTATATATAAATTTTATTTACACCACTTTCTGTAAAAAAAAAAAAAATATCAAGAAATTTACACAAACAGTGAAATCTGACAAATTTGAGACACAGCCACCCGCAACGAAGGCTACCAGAACACTAATTTGAGAATGCGTTGGATAGCTCTCATATCAGCGAGCAACCTCAAAGTTACCAGATGTCGCTAGAACAAATAGAAAGTGAATTACGTGTCTCTGAATATCAAGGGAAAATATTGTATTTTCTTGAGTGATCGGATACTTTTCGCGGGCACTGTATATATATATATGTGTATATATATATATATGAATATGTATGTATGTATGTTTATTTTTGTAACCTATATATTGCCTTGATCTGTCCTTTCACTCCAGTGTTCCTGAGGATGTCATTAGACGAAAGCGCTTGAGCACCCCTTTGTGTTTCTTTTCCCTTCGTGGTTTTATTCATCATAAATATTTTTCACGTGTCACTTTCGTGAAATAATTTTTCATATATGTATGTATGTATGGGTACTTCTGTTTTTGTAAAGAATGTGAGAAACAGCTACAAAGGAAAAAATACTAGACTTTCATGGCGTGGTATAAATGACGTTCGCATAATTAATATTTCAGTCATAAAGTATTGTAAAGAATGAGAAAAGTTCCGATTTTAATATACTTTATGATGTAATGTTTTTTTAAGTTTATTTATAAACAATATTGGTTTCATAATCTGAAGAATTTGCCCTATATATTCGTGTTTTAAATAAAGGACAGAACTTCCTCTTCTTTATTGAAGTATCTGATAAGATCTTTATAGTGCCCTTCAATTGTACTTTAAAATTTACGTGACAACGAAAAGAAAACTATGTATAGAATGAAAGTTTTTATTACTATGCAGAAAATAAAAGGACATTTATAGAGTGTATTCATACAATTTACATCAGGAAATGACATCATTATGTCGTATTATACAGTATAATACATACTAGTAATTACATTACACATAAATCAGTTAAGGTTCAAAGTATGTTCTTTCACGTGACTCCCATAAAGATTCGTGGTTTACGGATGGGGCAGAAGGAAATATAGGGTCCTATCTAAGAAATATGAAGTAATCTCTTCATGCGGAAGGCGACACTTTCGTTTTGGTTGGTCTGGGTAAAGGCAAGCCTGGCCTGTCTTTTCCTTTCATTGAATACAGGCTTCTCGACTGGTGTTCTACTGCGTCTGCTAACGTGGAGTCGTCTTCTGACGGTGTTCATGCTGACTCCAATCCCCAGCTACTGCGCAATCGCGACCGCCGTCAACTTTTTTAGGTTATCCGCGGAGCATTTGGTAATGGCTTCGTCCTCCACTGAAGCGGTTTTCCTTTGTCGGCCACCTGCGACGAATCCACTTCCTTACGTCCACACTGCGGCTGATGTAGATGTTGTTTCCTGATTCGTGCAGACACAAGACCCCAAAGAGCTATTTTCTGGTCAAGTGTCTTCTTTGTACCGAACGTTATCCTTGCTGTGTTGCAGAAATGATTCACCTTCACAGACGAAGACGTATAGGTAAACCATCTATAATATAATTTAAGCGAGGACAACCATTTGCGATACGTTACCAAAATTTTTATCAACAAGGTTGGCACATTGTATTAATAACAATGCTTTATTGCTAAATATTAATTCAAACTCTATTCTTGTTTTAAGTAGAAAGTCGAACTATTGAGATATCAGAATGCTTAGAACCAAACAAAAGTATTATCTAATGACAGTAATACATTTATCGTTATTATTATTAATAATAATATTATCTATCTATCCGCAATAAAATAAGTAATAATTCGGTAATTAAATATAATTATACATTATATCGTATCAAAAGCCGACATAACAGCGAAAATGATGATAAAACGTATTAATTAAAAGGGTAACCTAATATGGCTTTCATAAATGAGAATTATTGAGATCTAATTATATGATTAGATTATCATTTCTATTAATTAATTATTAAGGAGATAAATGTATTGAGTAAACATTATACTGTCTATTTATATCCCTATGATCATTATCGTAATATCTTCTATTTCCACCTTTACTTCATCTCAGCATCACAAAACCTTACTTATAAACGCCCAGTAACTTAGCGTCACGCAGACATTATTGTCGCAGTAATAGTACCATATATAGTACACATAGATATATATTCAAAAAATTCAAAAAATTTTATTAAGAAAAGAATACAAAAGACAGAGTTTCACAATTTTTAGGTATTTGATGTGATATTAATATATTCACAGTACTCTAATCTGTAATATGACGTTGGAAGAATGGAAGCTTTTTAGGCAAAATTAACGGCATTTAGTTTATTTATTACATAAAAAAGTGAAAGTGGCAAGTAATAGTAACAGTGATAAATAATAATAATAATAGCAGTAATGAAAATAAATACAATATAAAGTTTACAAAATGTTACATAATTCTAACTTAAATGATTACTGTATAATATCATAGTACAAAATAAATGATGCTTAATAAAAAAAATATGAAAATGAATAGCTTACGAAATTAGAAGTATTTAATGAAATTAGCATATTTTAAATAGTTAATTACAAAATGGGAACTTCATTACTATGGTAAAAAATGGCAATAGTTAACTTATACGTCAGAAGCAGAAATGAAATGTTTTTTTAGCGATTTGCGAAATACGTTTGGTGATGAAGCACGCCTGATATGCATGGGAATTGCATTCCCTACATCTGCTCCTTTGAAACAGAGTGCATTTCCTACATTTTCTATTCTATAGTTAGGCTTGTGTATAAAATCCGTGGGCAGTCTGGTGTTGTTATAACGATGGTGTGTTTAATGGGAGGTGATTGCTCTTTGAATGGGTGATGTATGTTGATTTTTATTGGTAACCTCGAACATATTCACAGCAACACTGAATTTGTTATAAGTCATATAGTTTTAAAATATTTAGCTCTTTAAAACATTGGGGAAGTGTGACTTTGTCATTTGTCATTATTCGAGAGAGTTCGCAGACATTTTCTGTGAATTACTCCCAAAGGGTGGGTGTTTTATATATTTCTTTGATGTACCCCACGTTGTAATGCAATATACAGTAATAAATGTGGATGGTTGAAGGAATAATATACAGTAAGGACTGCGTTTTGAGGAAGGGTCTTTTTTGAAGATAAATCTTCATATTTTTGACTTGATATGTTGCACATGACTTTTGAAATTTGGTTTTTCGTCTTAATTAATGCCAAGTACTTTAATTTCATTCACCCTTGGAAGAGTAGTATTCACAATTTTGTTTGACAGTTTGTATTAATATGTTTTGTAGTAACAATCATATAAGATTCAATAAAAGGTTCAATAAAAGTTTGTTAGCACTCATCCATTTATGCACATTTTCTAATTGCCTGTTCGTTTCATTAATCAGAAAATGTGAGTAGTGATGGGAAGAAGTAAGTGCGGTATCATCTGGGTATTGTATGCAATTTAATGTGGTTGAGAGATGAAAATCGTTGATGTGAATTAGAAATAGTAATGGCCAAGAATAGATCCTTGCGGGACTCCACTAGTTAGCATCACCTTTTCGGATAAGTTATCTTTTAATCTAATCTGCTGATGACAATTTGACAGATATGATTTAAACCAATCGAGGATATTTCCTCTTATTCCTTATATCTGAAGTTTATTCGATAAGATTTCAAGCGAAGGTGTATCACATGCTTTTGAGAAGTCGAGGAAGATCAAAGCAGTATGTTTTTTGAAGTTTAAGTTCTGATACATATTTTCTAGGAGCATGTTTATGGTATCTTCCGTTGTATGTCCACCTGTAAACCCAAAGTGTGTTTTAGTTAAAATATTGTATTTAATTTAGACTTTAGTAACTTTATTGTACACGATTTTTTTCAAATACTTTACTTAAAGTTGGCAATACGGAAATGGTGCGATAATTGGATGGAGTGTTTGGGTTCCCCGACTTAAATAAGGGCATATTCACGCTTCCTTTAGACTGCCAAAGAGCATACATAATGTTACTGATTCATTCATTAGCTTACTGAGTGGTATTGCAATTTCATCGGATACTAATTTGTATATTTTTAAAGGGATGATACTGATGTCAGAATCTTTATTTTTTAGAAATTTATTGCTAGAGAGATATCGTATGGTAAGGCTGGATCAAAGAAAAGTGAGTTTGGATTTGGGTGGGGCATGTTTTGCCGGTAGTGAGTGTCTACGTATAATTCGGATCGAGGCGGCAGTATTTTGCAAAGTTGTTCATAAATTGGCTGTCTTTGGGGGGTCACTGTAAGAATTTCATCTTTGCGTGAGGGAAGACAAGGGATTTGTTTTAACCTTTGTGTTAATTAACTCGTTCAAAGTGTTCCATATCCTTTTTGGATTGGATTTTTGGTCATCAATTTTTGAACAATAATGATCTAGGTTTGCTTTCTTAATGACTGCATTAAGTCTGTTACTGTACTTTTTTATGTCTTTTTGGTAATAATATCAGTTTTCCATAATTTAAAGAGAGTATGCTTGCGTTTAATATTCACAATTTGTGGTGGGATGATCCATTGGTTGTTGTATTTAGTTTTAGATATTACTTTTGATTTAGGAGGAAAGTTTATGTTGAATATATATATTCATTAGTGTGCTTGAGAATGCTTTAAATTTTGTTCCAGTGTCATGGTTACTTTCAGGTATTCTAGTCCAGTCATAAGCTATTATTTCTCTCAGGAACTTTAATTTATTATTATAACTGTAAGATCTATAGTCAACTTGTATAGTTCAGTTTACTGAGAAATGGGTGATTAGCATGGTGTATCAAAGGAAGTGATCCGTGATATTTAATATAATTATGCTGAAGATATAGTCAAGCGGGAACCACACCCAGATCTGATCTAGCATAGTCGAATTTCCAATGTTATTGTGAAGTTTAGTCGGCTTTGTAATAGCTAATTTAAACCACTCGCAATCATGATGTTGTGAAGGAAACTTGCATTATTATTTAAATGTTCTTTCGTGAGATCACTATTTAAATCTCCTGCAATAACACAATTGTTATCACTATAATTGGAGTTTAGAATTCTATCCATATTTGTAATAAAAGTTGGTACGTTACCAGTTGGTGGTCGGTAAATGCCTAAAATTGAATACTGGGTGTTATGAATAAACATTTTAATTGCGAGTGTTTCTGAGGTATTGTTTATGCTTGTCAGTTCTTCGATACTTTTATTCTTGTAATTTGAGTCTACAAATATACTTACACCTCCTCCTCTCTTGTTAGCCCTACATACATGGTAGCCCGTGTATCCTGGAGAGTTAAAAAAAGAGCTTATTATTTTCATTTAAGCGGGTTTCAGTTAATATAATGCACGTGAATTTATGTTGTAATAATTTCAGGTTAGCTGTCAATTCGTCAAAGTGGTTTGGGAGACTGCGAATGTTTAAGTTTAGGAAAGACAGGTTGCCAGTGTTGTATTTCTTGTTTAAAAAGATGTCTACTGAGATATAGTCGGAGTTGACTACGTTTTCAGATTCAATAATCTTATTTACAGTATTGAGAGTATTTAAAGTGTTGATCATAATGTAAACATTTGGGGAATACGGTAACAGAAAAAATAATAACAGGTAAGAAAAAATATATACAGCACACATACACAAACATATATATATATATATACACACACAACAGTATATGCAGAAAAAATGTGAAAAATAAAAACAAAAATGGTTGTAGTAAAGCAAGAACGTACATACGTAAGAACGTGATATTATATATGCATCCACGGTGATATTGTAGATTTGAAAGTTAGAAAATTATAAAAACTTAAAATTGAAAATTAAATTAAAAATAAAAAATAAAAAAAAAATATATATCATTATAAAATCTTAAAATTAACGATTTCAGAATTTGAAAGACGATAAGAATAACAAAATTATAAGATTATAAGGATTATAAAATTATAAAATTTCAAGACATCATTTTAGGAATTTTATATTTTCTTTAATAATTAATTATTTATTATATATATATATATATATATATATATATATATATATATATATATATATATATATAGAAAATTATTTCACGAAAGTAACACGTAAAAAATATTTATGATGAATAAAACCAGGAAGAAAAGGAAACACAGAATGGTGCTCAAGCGCTTTCGTCTAATGACATCCTCAGGAACACTCCTGAAGATGTCATTAGACGAAAGCGCTTGAGCACCATTCTGTGTTTCCTTTCCTTCGTGGTTTTATTCATATATATATATATATATATATAATACAGTGTGTGTATATATATATATATATATATTTACGGGTGGCGCAAAGTCGCGCATCATAGAAATTTTCAGTGTTGATGATAATACATTATTTTTTCTTTTAGGTAGGGGATGGCTGCGAAATTAACGATAGACAATTGTTAATTTCGAAGCCATCCCCTACCTAAAAGAAAAAAAATAATATATTATAATCAACACTGGAAATTCCTATGATGCGCGACTTTTGCGCCACCCTATATATAAAGTAAGCCTCTCACTACATAACCTATCATCATGTATCATTATTCTTATACTGTATATAATACAGGGTGTGTGTGTGTGTGTGTGTGTAAAGTAACGCGAGTGAAGAGACAAATCCGATTTGAACTGGTTTAAACTAGTTTCAACTTGTTTTTAAATCGTAAAAACATTTTCAGTAGCTCTTATAAATCTTACTCCCGAATATATAGTTGTTATAAAGTACATGTAATAAATATTACTCGTCCATGTTCATTCGCGTTAATATAATTCAAATAGGATTTGTCTCCTCACTCGCCTTACTTTATACACACCCTGTATTATATATAAGAATAATGATTCATGATGATAGGTTACGTAGTGATAGGTTTACTTAACACACGGGTTATGCTGAAGGCAATTCTATTCGTAGGTGGCGCCGAAAGTTGTCGAAGTCATGTTGAGTATGAATTGATAGTCTTTGTCCTTCCTGGAGCTTACGGGCATTATACTGTCCCGTATTTAAAAGGAACAAATTCATTTTTGTTGTTTTTTTAAGGTTTAATAGTTTACCAAAAATTTCTTTTCTAGGTCCAATGGCGGCGGTTCACCATCGCGCAAAGGGGGGGGGGGGCAGTATAATTGATTAACATACTACTAAACTACATTCACTAGATTGCGTGAACGTGCTAAAGTGCTACAGTTACGAACTTACGATTTACGAAATATGTTACATAGCCCAAACACGAAGTAAATCTTCATTTACTTTTTACTTTGAAAGACGCGTTTTTCAAAATTTAAAATGTCAAAATATCTTCGCTGGCAAAGGGAACCCTGACCCACTCTGTGAATTTAAGAGGGGGCCGCAGGCCCCAAGTCATTTCCCGTTCCCCCGCTTATGATTAGGTTTGATATTTATAACTGCACTTCTTATTTCCGATTTCCACAGCCGGTCACTTACTGTGAATTTTATGATTCTTTTGTCAGTGCCATTATTATTTTTCCTCGAGTCACTGTGCCTCCGTAAAGACATTTTCAGGAATGTTTATACGGAGTTTTTCTTTGATGACGTTTCTCAAAATTTTAGTGGAGTTTTCACTCGGGGAACCTTGGGGAACCACCGATAAAGTATAGGTTTTTGTGAAGTTCCTCTTTGGGGTCGCCGTTTAACCTCTCATTTTCTGTTGCTTAGTTTTGTAAATTGTAGTCGATCTTCTATCGTGGAGACTCTCATTAAAGGCGTTTATACACTATTTTAGTTCTTTGTTTTCTTCTTCTAATTTGTTCATTCTTTCATCCTTTCCTGCCAAGCAGTTTAGAATAAAAGATAGATACGATTCCATATATAAAGCTAATTGTTTATTATCACCGGTAAACGCCTGGCATTCCTGCCTTTTATTCTCATTGGATTCCTCGACCGTTGACGGAGGGAGATCTCTTCGGAGGCGGGGGAAACAGCGTTCGATGTGGAGGGAGAAGGCATACCTCTCTCCTTCATGGAGACTCTTGGAGAATGGGGAATGTTGTTGCTTTTATTGTTGACTTTTGTTTCCTCTTTTTGCAATTTTTGTAAAGTTTATTCACTTCAAATTTAGATATTTGTTGATAGTTTTTGGAAATCTTAATGAGAGAATTTGACTCGATTTTTAGATAAAGTTCTTGCTTTACATTAAGTTTTCATTTACACACGTAGTTAAAATTCAGTCGTTTGTTCGTTCGTATGTTTGTTATTTCAGGGTCATGGGTACAGCTGTGAGACCCTGTACAGCTGTAGCCCTGTAGGACTAAGAAGGTAGTGCTGGATGTCGCTAGAAAATATTTGAAGATATTTCTTATGTAATATTATTGGTTAAGTAATATAGATTATCTGATGAGATGGTAACTGTGTAATCTTGAAACGTTTACAGTTTTGTTGAAGCGGTAATACAATAGTTAATAGACTTTAAACACTGTTAATTAATTTTGATAAGACCAAGGATATAAAAGAATAAAATCCCCACCGTTAATAGAAAGCACTAAAAAACGCGAAGCTTTTCGAGAGTGACTCCTCTCATCAGTCAGCCGGTTAAACTAAAACTTTAGCTTAGCCGTCTGACTGATGAGAGGCGTCGCTCTCGAAAAGCATCACTGTTTTTAGCGTTTTATTTCTTTTAACGTTAGGATTTTATTCTTTTATTTATTTTCACAAGGTATTGTGTTTTCAACAACTATATATACACTGTGTATATATATATATATATATATATATATATATATATATATATATATGTATATGTGTGTATATATATATAATTTATATGGTTGTTATGCGGATATTACCTCTAATAAATTATGCAATTTACAATTAAATTAGCTTATAAAGTAGCTTATAAGGTCCACTCATGCACATTTCATGTAAAGTATTAATTATTAATGAACAAACAAATATATAAACCTGAAAATATAAATAGCTGGTAACACAGAAAATTGAATGAAACTTATTTCATTGAATTTTCTGTGGCTGAAACTCTTAAGAAAGTTATTATTTTTATCAGAATAAAAACATTAATTTTAATTCTTATGCGTTGCCTGCCATAACACTAATATCATGAAATTTGAAAAATTATGTCATATATTCATAATTCTATATTATATTGATAAATTAACTAAATATCCGCATCCGCGGATATTGAAATTAAAAATCCGCATCCGCATCCGCAGATGTTGAAAAACTGACATCCGGTCCACCACTAATATATATATATATCGGGTGGTCCGAAAAAAATGACGCATTTTTAAAAAATTAATATCTCAGTAACCCCCTTCCTTATCATGACAATTTTTATATGCAAGATACTTTCAAACTTCTTTTTTTGAATGCAAGAAACGGAATTCTGATATCTTTTATAGTTTTCTCGCAATTAACAAAAGTAACAACATGGGTCAAAAAAACAAAAATCGCAATATAATATCCGTTTTTTATACGATATCATTTTTATACGATATCATGCGATATTTTTGCAAGTTATTACAAAACTCTACAGGAATGAACAAGTCAAATTGTGGATATTTTTATTTTTTAACAATTCGTCAGTACCCTTAATGATGTTTTGTCTCGTATTATCTCATTAAAAATTGTTACTGTGAAAAAGGATGGAAGACTGGAAGGTTATTGCAAGAGTTTCCCGGCAAAAAGTGGAAAGGCGTGCAGTGGAAAGACTCTTAAAGAAGATTCGCGAATCGGGAAGTACTGCCAGAAAACCAGGAAGCGGTAGACCTAAAACAGCTTCGGTTCCAGAAAATGTGGATTACATCAACGATAAAATCTGCTCTCAAGAAGATAAACCAGGAAGTCATTTGTCACAAAGAACAATTGCTAAACATTTGAATATTGGAAAGATTTCTGTACACCGAATAATTAAAGCACAAAAACTAAAAGCCTTCAAAAGAATAGTATCTTCTAGAAAAAGTGATACTGTTAAGGATAAAAGAAAAACAAGGTGCAGAAAGTTACTTGATAATTTCTCTGTCGTTGATATTAAAAAGATAGTCTTCACGGATGAAAAAGATTTCACTCTAGAAATTCCGCGAAACCGTCAAAATGATGTTGTCTACGGGCGTGGTTAAAAGTGTGACATTTCAATAAACAGATTGTATCATGAAACGTCAAGATTCTCCAAAAAGGTTATGATATCTGCAGGGGTCTCTTGGAATGGCAAGACAGATGTTCATTTTATTGAAACTGAAAAGACAAAGGTGAATTCTGCAAATTACATTGAACTTTTAAGAACAAAATTGTTGCCGGATTGTCGTCGCCTGTATCAAGAAAATGATTTCATATTTCAACAAGATGGAGCACCGTCGCATACAAGCTACGCCACACAGTCGTTTCTGATTAGCAATACACCAAAATTAATAACGAAAAATGAGTGGCCACCACAAAGCCCAGATTGTAATCCTATGGACTACTCAATTTGGGAGTTACTAAAAGAGAAGGTTTACCGAGGTCGACGAGAAAAATTCACCGAATCAGAATTAAAAAGTAAAATACTTGAATCTTGGCAAGAAATTGGCATTAATGAAGTAAGAAGTATTATTTTTGTGTGGAAGAAAAGACTTAGATTAGTGTGTCAACAGAGTGGTGATCCAATCGATCATTTACTGTAAATTAATTAGTTAAATTTCTGATTAAATTTTTCCTTTCTCATGATATTCGTTTTTTGACCCATGTTGTTACTTTTGTTAATTGCGAGAAAACTATAAAAGATATCAGAATTCCGTTTCTTGCATTCAAAAAAGGAAGTTTGAAAGTATCTTGCATATAAAAATTGTCATGATAAGGAAGGGGGTTACTGAGATATTAATTTTTAAAAAATGCGTCATTTTTTTCGGACCACCCGATATATATATGTGAAATTGTTGGCATCATGATTATATCTTATTAATACTGCAGGTTAAGATCAATAAACCTCTATTGTTGCATTCTGTAATTATCTTTTAGTTAGTAAATTGCCTTTCACGATTTTCCAGAATATAAGCACTTTACGAATAAATGAAATATTTCTTTTGCTATTGCCCAATCAGCGACAAGCTCACTGACATTTACGAATATTAGGAATACATTACATTTAGGGTGACGGAAAGTAATTGCATTATACTGTAACATCAAATAACCACATGAGGACGACTGTTTTAAGCAAGAATTCAGAGCTTTCTCTAACCATAAACGTTTTCAGTTAAAAAAAGAAAGAGTTAATGAGAATGGCACTCATAAAATCTTAGACTTCAGATTTTGGATAAAATTATCCTTTGGGGGATTTTTGCAAATGAAATTTTGGGTAGAATGACTAAAACTGGAACCTAGTATTAGAATGCATGTATAACTTGAGTCATCATAAATATCTTAGCAATTATGAGATAGAGGTACAAGAAAAGGTTTGTTGGGACCTATATCTACAGTCCATGCTTATAAAGATACTGTAGTTTCTGGTGCCATTTTATTTGCTGGGTTTAAGTTATGATGCGAATTAGTGGGCATGTAGGGCTTTACTGCTGCTTTAAATTAGCCTATTGAAACAACAGTATTTACCTAATAACCAAATCTTCTGGATGTAAAAATTTATTAAATCACTGAACAATACACTACATGAGTTGGAAATTGATTCCATTAATCTACAACTTCATAGACAAAAAAAATAAAAAAATAGTTCTGAGTTTAAACCTGTTGCTTCTAGTAATAACTCTGTTGTTTCTTTCGAAAGACACGCGATATCAATCCCATCAAATCCTTTTAGTATTTTATAAAACGCAATCGTCTCTTCTCCATTCTTATTTTATGTTGATGAATATTTGATGAATTAAATCTTTCGTAGAACCGTTTGTTTCTTCATGCAGATATTAATTTTGTTGATTGGTTGATCCATTTTACGTCTTCCGGCCAACTAAGGGCACTGAGATAGGCAATATCGCTGCCACCAATTGGGGAAAAATTAAACCACCATAAAAGGAGAACTGGGGCGAGAAAAATACACTTCGTGCAGCGAGTTCATCACTGCAGCCTTCCCCTCTACCCATATTAATTTTGTCACTAATGCGGTCCATTGCGCTAATTCCTGGATGATTATTATTGTTATTATTATTATTATTATTATTATTATCAGCATTATCGCTTATATTACTTCTCTTCCAACAGTGACCGCTTTCCAACAATAACTGGTGAATGTTTCCAACAGTGACCATTCTAAGCATCGTCATCGTTCATAGATGACGAGGTTTTATATATATATATATATATATATATATATATATATATACAGGGCCGGATCTAGAAGTTGCGAGGCCCTAGGCAGATCTAGAAATTGCGAGGCCCTAGGCCTATATACAGGGTGGGCGGAAAGTAGCTCCCTATTTTGGATTGGTAAAAAAATACGTATATTATCCATTTATTTCAGAAAAAATAATATGAAAAGGTAGGCATACATGTAGGTTTTCTCTAAAATTCAATGTGGGCTCCAACTCTTTCCACCAGCTTCTGGAGCCGCCCAGGAATGGCGTCCACTGACTTTAGCAGGAACTCCGGCGGGATGGAGGACATGACTTCCCGAATTCGGTCCTCCAGTTCTTCCAATGTCCTCGGTTTGGTGCGGTAGACTTCTTCCTTTACCCACCCCCAAAGAAAGAAGTCGCACGGTGTCAAGTGGGGGCTCCTGGCTGGCCATTGATGTGGAACACGACGACCCATCCAACGCCCAGGGAAGTGGGCATCCAGCCACTCACGGACAACAAGAGCGAAGTGCGGAGGGGCGCCATCTTGCATAAATATCAGATCGTCGATGTTCTCCCATGTGCTGACAACCGGCCAGACCTCTTTTCGCAACATAGCAAGGTACCGCTCAGCATTCATGGTGTTGCGCAGAAGGAACGGGCCCACAACCTGATCTGAGGTCATACCACACCACACCGTTACACTGAACCGATTCTGCCGTTTTTCAGCGGTAACCATGGGATCCTCTCCTGCCCAGTAGTGGCAATTGTGGCGGTTGACAAAGCCTCCGACGTGGAACACCGCCTCGTCGCTCCAGAGGATGTTGCGGAAGAGATGGGGCCAGTCTTCATGCCAAGCCAGCATGATTTCCCCGAACTCCATGCGAATGTCGCAGTCCTCGTCCGAGAGAGATTGGCAGTAATGCGGCTTCCATGCACGCCAGTTCAGCTCCTTCAGCACAGTTCGCACTGAGTAGCGGGAGAGTCCACTTTCCCGAGCTGCCTGGCGAGTTGACTTTCGTGGACTCCGTGCGAACATTTCCTGAACTGCCTGCACCGTCTCCTGGGCCATGGATGTCGAAGGGCGACCACATCTTCGAACATCTGCCACAGACCCCGTGGTCATGAGCTTCGAGTGGCAGTTCTTGATTGTTTTCGGGTCCACTTGGGCACGTGGTCCGTGAATGGCCCGCCACCATCTTTGAACTCGAACGACAGATTGCCAAACTTCGTACCGTGCCGCCAACTGGGCACGCTCCTGCAGTGTTAAACGCTCAGCCATGTTACCCTTCAATCTGAAATGAAAAAAAAAAATGAACGTTACAATTGTACCACTTTAGAGAACACAAAGAGAACACTTTAGAGAAAAAAAGATTACCGTTACAATTGTACCACTTTAGAGAACACACCATAACAATATAACAATACAATCACAATTTATACATAATTTATATGTAATTTAAATTAGGGAGCTACTTTCCGCCCACCCTGTATATGAAAATATAGACTTAATTATCGGTACTATACCAGCAATTTTAGAATCCCGCATAGACAGAACTATGCCACCACTTAAAAATTAAACCAAACCAAAATAATCACGCATGGAAATTGTATAAGAAATATAAATAAAGCATACAAATAAGTATAAATTATAATATGAATCAAGATTTGTATCGAAAATATAAGAGAATGATTTCTAAGATTTATATAATATTATAGGTAATGACTTTCCATAGTATACAAACGTTTTTCATAAGTGATGTATAAGAGATGTTGACATTTCATTTTTTATAATAGTGAGCGATCGACTTATCAGGCTAAATATTAATGCTTTAATATTTGGTTCAGATGCTCCTTGAATATTATAGCAATGCTTTTCTACTTTTCTTCGAGCTAAATTCTTCAATTAATTGAGAATAATCTAATGAATTTGTTATATCGTTTTCTATTGATAACATAGCTAATGATTGCAATCTCGCTTGAGACATGGTGGAACGCAAATATGTTTTAATAAGTTTGAGACGCGAGAAACTTCTTTCAGCCGAAGCAACAGTAACTGGGATGGTTAATACTATTCGAAGTGCAACATAAACATTAGGATAAATCTCACTTAGTTGTTTTTGCACTATATAAACAAAGGCATTTCCGAGATCTGTTTTCTCAGGTATAAACCTGCAAAGTACTTTAAGTTCTTCATAGAGTTCTAAATCATTAATATCACTTGAACAGAACGCGCAAAACGGCTTGAGCGAGGCCCCCTTTAGCGCGAGGCCCTAGGCGATCGCCTAGTTCGCCTATAGCTAAATCCGGGGCTGTATATATATATATATATATATATATATATATATATATATATATATATATATATATATATAGCGGCAGACAAAGGAATTCCTTTCCCTGCCATTCTCAAACATCTTGGAATCATCGGAATCCAAAAACACACGTGGTTTGTCAAGGAGAGAGAAACAACAGGACGCTTGTAGGCATCTCGAAAGGCCCGCGAAAAATTAGTGTCCTACGAGGTTATAAAAAGGCAGAGTCCACTAATACATCTTATCACTCCTCTCTCCGCACTCTTCACTTCTTGTTTGGTTGTCACGTCTCACTCTCAGCCTTCGTCAGCAGCAGCACTCGTCAAGCCACCCGCTCTCCGGCCTTCGCCGGGGAGCGGCCTGCTGTTCCTTCTATAGTCCGCCTGCAGAAGCAATCCTTCGAAACCCAGCGCCGTTCGACCTCAGCCGGCCTCAGTCCCTCAAACAACACCTCAACGCAACTGAAGCGAATCAACACTTGAGGCGACATCCTTCTGACCCTGGCTTAACTCATCCTTCACCTCAATTCGATCGGCGCCCGTTCAACAAGTACTGCATGTAGGCCCACAGTCTCCAAAGTCATCTACGGCCAACCACAGTCTTCAAGGTCATCCTCGACGGGCCCAACGCAACACGGTCAACCTTCAAGTAAGTCTTCAAGCTTCAAGGTACGCAACTTTGTCGGTAAGGTCTTTGCCTCGTCTTAAGCAATTCACGCGAAGCCTACACAGTGTAACCGCAGCGTCGTGATTAGGCTATACCGAAAGTGTTTCCATAATCGTTAAAACCGCGGTAGGCCTATTTTCAAGTGTCACTCCAATATCGTAATTTTGTATCACCCTGTTATTGTGATTATCGTACAATTTACTTATCATGCATCCTAATGTTTATGTGTTCTTTTAAGCATTTCATTCTTGGCAGCCTAATCCATTTACTGTACCAACCGTACGAGCATTATTTCTGTTATCAATAGGCTTCATATTTCATGCTGTGTTCCATTTTGCCTATCATTAGCCTATATAAATGAGTGTATTACTTAACAATTAATCTGTATAATCATTTCCTTATTTGCTAATCCTCAGTCATCTTTAGCATAATATAAATGCCGTTATATAATTGTTAATCATCGTAAATACCTTCATTGCAATGTTATTCGCCGTGAACAAATAACTGATTTATTTTCTTAATTAAACACAAAACCACAAGGTCATTTTTCTAACCTTATCAATATTGTTTACTTGGGGTAACAGCCCAAGTTGGTGACCTCTAATTATTCATATCAAATCATTAAGTAATTATAGTAAGCCTACTCCATTAGCTACATCAAACCGGTTAACCGTAGACCACTGTAAATTGAAAACTCCAGCCTAGTCATTTAACATTCAATCATTAACCTTCAATCATTCACAATCAATTAACCATTATCATTATTATAGTGCTAACTTTACCCTATAAACCGGTACCAATCAAAGTAGTTAATACTAGGCCTAATATATTATATATATATATATATATATAATATTATATTATATATATATATATATTAGAATGCCCAAAACACAATCTAAGGTGGGGAGGGGACTGGGATGCGTGAGTGTATTACTAAAGCCTTCCCTGGTTTTCCCTTAATGTGTATACTAAACTAGCCGTTTAGGCGTGTATAAATGAACATAGTACATCGTCATCGAACATCATCCCCTGCTGATGTCGGATATATATATGTATATATATATACAGTGTGTCCGTAAAGTCATGGTGGGATTTTAAATAGCTATATTATTGCAACGAAACATGATAATGAGATGAAAAAAAGACAAATTGAAGAACAACTCTAAAAGAATAACTTTATTTAACGTAGTTCGATATGGGCTCCTCTGGTACTCTGGTAGCCCTGCAGACATCTAGGCGGTGATTCAATTCCAGCCACACACGCCCAAGAACATCAGGAGTGACGGATGCGATAGCTTCCGTGATTCGCTCGTGCAAGTGATGAATATCCCTAATGGGTACACTGTACACGCTTTGCTTGACGTAACCCCACAAATAAAAGTCCAAAGGTGTCAGGTCCGGAGAGCGTGAAGGCCATGGCTTCCATCCTCCTCTTCCTATCCATCTCTGTGGAAATTTTTCATTAAGGAATTCTCGAACAACGTTGGCATAGTGCGGAGGAGCACCATCTTGCTGAAAAATGACATTATTGTCAATAAATTGGGGTACTGCAAAATGTTCCAACATAGCGAGGTAGTTGTGTGACGTCACAGTGGGTTCCGCGAAGAAAAATGGGCCAATCACTCGATCTCGTGCTAGAGCACACCACACATTAACTTTCGGGCTATTACGCTCATGTTCAACAGAGGCATGTGGACAGCCTAGACTAACTACGAGATAAAGGTTAAGCTTAGCCTAGACTAACTACAAGATACAACTTTGAGAGTTGTTCTTAAATTTGGCATTGTTTCATCTCATTATCATGTTTCGTTGCAATAATATAGCTATTTAAAATCCTACCATGACTTTACGGACACACATCACCGCCTAGATGTCTGCAGGGCTACCAGAGGAGCCCATATCGAACTACGTTAAATAAAGTTATTCTTTTAGAGTTGTTCTTCAATTTGCCTTTTTTTCATCTCATTATCATGTTTCGTTGCAATAATATAGCTATTTAAAATCCCACCATGACTTTACGGACACACTGTATATATATATATATATATATATATATATATATATATATATATATATATATAGTTTCCTTCCACCTTCTCTCGACGAATAAAAGTAATCTCTTTTTCAGCTCAAAGGCTCCAGAAAAACGACATGTTCTGAAGCTGATTATGCGATACTTTACGAGCAAAAACAACAACATCAACAACAACAACAAGAGAGGTAAAACCTCATAATGACAAGATATTGATGACGGACGTGTAGGAATATTTACCCCGTCTAAGGTAAATGCAGGATTGGATTTCTAACTTTGAAACATTGCGTCCATATGTCGTGTATTGAGTTCTAATAAAATCCATCGTTCTAATTTATAAAATGGGACGATAAGGTGACTGATAAAGAGACGATAAATATTACCTGGGACGTACAAAGGCGTTATTTATCGTGTTTTTATTAATTCTATAAACATTTTTGTTTTTAAGAAAAAGTGTAGAAAACGTAATTCTTATTTTATTTAATCTAATACTTTTTACACGTTTAATTTTTTCTTAAATAATCCTTTAAAGGTGCGATTATGATGTGATGTGATAAATAAGCGTTCTATAAAGGCTCATACTTGAATCCTTATTTCCACGTAAAAAGCTTCAATTTTTGTTCGCAACGAGAATTTTCTCCGTAATTCTGTAAAATATACGGCAATAGTGTTTTCTTACGATATACAATATGTGTGTATATATATATATATATACACCTTTGGTTAGCTTCCGCCCAAATTGTTCATTCTGACGAAGGTCAAGCTTTTCACTCTACCTTAGACCTACAGTTTAACGTGGGATCCGAACCACGCCCCATCAGCAGCCCAGCGTCTTAACCACTAGGCCACCTAGGGTACCATTTATCTACCAACCACTTTCTTTATTGTGTGGAAGGATGAACAGCTGGGTTTTCTGCGCGCCGGCTGCCGTCGGGTCTCGAACCCGGGGCCGATGGATTCGTAGTCAGCGACGCTAACCACTACACCACCGAGGTGTGTGTGTGTGCGCGCGCGCGCGCCGCGCTAGAAGTTTCGGGCGATGCACCGGCAGACTGTTATTGGCTTGATGAAGGAGAGAGTTCCTTCCCTCGGCTCTCCATCTCATAACCAAGCACTCTCCGGACACATAGGTGGAAGGTATTTTCATCACGTGATTCTTAATTCAGAACAGAGACTTTGTCTCCATCTTCCGCTTTGGAATGGCGTATTTTCCTTCTTTTCCGCTTGTTATCTTAGGTTTGAATTTTAACAAGTGTTGTTATCTAAGGTAAGATTACGATGTATTTATCACTCGTTATTTCGAAGGAGAAGAGATATGACACGAGTGTCTTTTCCACGTAAACAAAATTTCTCTGTCCGTTTGTTTTGGTTTTAATGTTTTATTTATAACTGACAGATTTCTTTGGCGCATTAGCTTTGTTTACAGCAGAGAAACTATTATTTTTGGCTCTTCTTCTTCTTCAGGTGTCATTTGTTGCATTCTTATTTTGTGTGTGTGTGTGTGTGTAATTTTGCATGTTTGAACTTTGCACCTGATCGTCATAAGAACGTTTGAAAAACATTTTTCTTTCTTTTTCTTGAAACTTCGGATCACCTGAAGATCCGTCACCCCAACATTTTTTAGTTATCTTTACAAGGCTAACTAACGAAAATATCACGACCTAACCTAACCAATCGCCAAGGGCGTACAGTTGACCTAACGATTGGTTAGGTTAGGTCGTGATAAAGCTAACTAAAAAAGGCTGGGGTAAATCTTCAGGTGATCCTAAACTTATCCACGTTTTTAGTTTGTTTGCACGTACTTTCTATTTGGCTCAGGCTTTTTATTTTTTTAGATTTCTGTATTTTATAAAAAAAAATTAAAGTTTTTTTTTGTATATTCTGTCCGTGTTTGCGAGGACTTTATATGGGTTGGGTCTTCTTACTCTGTTTTATTACCAAAGTTACTGTTACTGGCTGCTTCATTATCTACGAGGGTAGATACAACTATGAATATTAATGGAGAATGTAATGGCCCTTGGGGTACGCCCCTAAAACGCTGTCGAAAATATATGGGGAGTAGATGAAGCGGCTCTTTTCTTGATAAACGAGGTCCTCTGAAACTAGATGACAAATACAAAATGCGCAGTTTCAAGGATCGAAGAAAACTTTTTACTTTATTCTTAATGTACCTTCGACCTACCAATATACTCTTTAAATATTTTACATTCTGAATACATTTACTGATTTATTTACTGTCAGTTGTAGATGCAGCGAACAATTGTTTACAATGTAATATTGACGTGCGTACATCCATTACTCATTATAGTCCTTGGATTTTAACAACTTCCTTGCGCGTTCTTGAGGTTATTCAGGTCGGTGTGCTAGAGATTTCTCACTTCTTTTGGTAGGGCATTGAAAAGTTTTGGGCCTCGTATTCTGAGGGTATTTTCATCCTCGTTTTCATGGCCCATTGCCCCACCACAGCTGAGACAGTACAAAATCTGCCTCTTCTCTCATTCCAGTTTGTTTCTATTTCATTTCTAAGGTTAGGGACAGAGCCCTCAAGTATTTTCTATATGTATATTATTGTGTACCGCTCGCGCCTCCTTTCGAGAGATAGAGTTTCAGGGATTGTAGTCGAGACCAGTAGTCTTCACCTCCGTTTTCTCTATCTTAGACGTAAAAGCAGTTTCTTAGGAAGCAAAATGTATTTATTTCCTATTTTGTCACATGATACATCTATATCTTTTAGTTTAGTTTAATACACACACACACACACACACACACACACACACACACACACACACACACACACAAATATATATTAATATATTAAACATAAAAAAAAAATATATATATATATATATACACACACACACACACAGTATATATATTATTCTATGGTCAAAATTATCAGATTCTTCAGCAAAATCTGTATATGTATATTACATGGTAATTTCCATTATTTTCGAGATCATTAATAAAAATGTTAAAACGATCCATTAGTTGTGACAGGCAGGATCTTCCGGACTCGGATCCAACATGGTGGTTATTGAATTTTTCATGGGCCTCAAAACTTGGATAGATTTTCTGTCCAAATTTTTAGGACATGCAATATATATATATATATATATATATATATATATATATATATATATATATATATATATATATACAGGGTGAGTCAAAAGTCTGGAACATAGGAACTATGCTTTTCAATGCAAATATATATGTATATTTGCATTGAAAAGTATAGTTCCTATGTTTCCAGACTTTTGATTCATCCTGTAACCTTTGGTTAGCTTCCGCCCGAATTGTTCGTTCACTCCACCTTAGACCTACAGTTTAACGTGGAATCCGAACCACGCCCCATCAGCAGCCTAGCGTCTTAACCACTAGGTCACCTAGGGTACCCATTTATCTACCAACCACTTTCTTTATTGTGTGGAAGGATGAACAGCTGGGTTTTGCTGCTCGCCGGCTGCCGTCGGGTCTCGAACCCGGGGCCGGTGGATTCGTAGTCAGCAACGCTAACCACTACACCACCGAGGCGCTCTAACCACTACACTACATATATATATATATATATACAAGCTTTCGTGATATACTCACATCTTCAAGGACAAGGCAATATATCACGAAAGCGCTCGGATTTCGTGGTTTTTTTCCTTTTTCCCTGTGGTTGTTTGCTTATTAATAAGATCACGTGTTATTCTGTGATTTTACTGCATATATATATATATATATATATATATATATATAGCTAATATTCATATTAAACGCGTGAACTTCTTTATTTCGAAATAACCCGCAGGAAAAATTGAAACATCCACTCCGAGTGCTTTCGAGTTTATTTCAACTCCTCTTCAGTTTCCAGAAGAGGAGTTAAAATAAACTCCAATGTACTCGGAGGAGGAAGTTCAAAAGATGGAAGAAAATTTAACAAGAAATGAAAATTTTAACCCTTTACCGCCCGGAGGTCTTTTCCGAGACTGAATAAAATCGTCTGGCGCTAGCCAGAACAAAATCAGTAAAGTGACAATGGGCACTAGAGGGTTAAAGCAAAGCAAAGAAGGGAAGTTGAGAAGAAAGGAGCGAAATTTAAATATAAGTGAAAATTTTAAAACAAAGATGAGAGAACCCGAATGAAAATTCTACGGTACTTTTTTTTATGCGCTAACAAGTGCTTTTAACCAGGGGAGGGGGGGGGGAGTTAAGGCAAAGATAAGCATCTAGTCTCTTTTGAAAGGATTCGACCGAATTACTATGAACTTCGCTGGCTGACAATCCATTCCACAAATTATACGATTGAAAAAGAAATGTTTAGCTTCATTAGATTTAAAATTTTACCCACTAATTTCAGATCATTACCCGAGTCCTTTCTGCATTCCTGAAAGTAAAGTATTTTTCGGTATCGACTTTATTAAAACTTTTAATCATAATGCTGTAAGCTCTTCTTACCTTGAATTGGTGTATGAGGAAATTGTGCTTTGAAAAAAGCAGTGAAACTTTTCTTGTATCTTATACTAAATCTGTTAAGATATCTGTCAAAAAATTGAGTGTGTGTGTGTGTGTATATATATATTTAACATTTGGTTTGCTTCCGCCCGAATAGTTCATTCTGACGAAGGTCAAGCTTTTCACTCCACCTTAGACCTACAGTTTAACGTGGAATCCAAATCACACCCCACCAGTAGCACAGCGTCTTAACCACTAGGCTACACAGGGTACCCACTTATCGACCCATTTATATATATATATATATATATATATATATATATAATGGGATGAATTTCACAATAAAACACGTGAAATGAATTAAAAAAAAAATATATATATATATATATATATATCAAAGGTTATAGTATATGAATTCCAAAGAATTCGGGTTAAAAACAAGTTAAAACTTAATTTAAAACAACCAAAAATATTAAAATAAATTCGAAATGTGAAGGAGAATTTCAATGGATAAATTCCTTCTTCATTCAGGTACAAATTACAAACTCAGATCAAAGAGGATAGTTTGACCCTTGGAGCCCTTGTCTATGCCTGGTATTCGTTGTAATAGTTTAATAAATACATACATACATGCATACATATATATATATTATATATATATATATATATATATATATATATATATATATATGAAAATGAAAATGTTTATTGGCAGACTATAGTCCATATGACAAATATTATTAATACAATGACAGTTCATATACTAAGGATAGAAATATATACAATTGATTAGAAATAATACTGCACTGTCGAAGTTAAGTGGAGCTACAGACAGACGTTTTCGTACCAAGAAGTCCACAGCTTAGAGGATAAATGGCAGGACTCATGGATAGCTTGGATGATTGGGTTGGTTGATTTTTTAATTCTTTGCATAAGACTGTGTTGAGCACGTCTTGTTACCTCCGGGAAGCTCGGGACATTGCGGGTAGCAAACATTTGCGAAGCTGAGCATCTCGGGGGTAATTTATGTAAGAGTCTAAAAGACCTGTTGTACAGCAAATTTAGGGTTCTGCCAGAACCTTTTTTATAATTCAACCACAGTTGCTGTCCGTATATATTACTGCGGAAAGTACGAAAGAGAGTCTTTAGCTTCACTTGTACAGAATCGAAAGTTCCTTATGGTCATATTCGCTTTAGCACACAGGCATAGGGGAGAGCAACGAGCCTTGTCTCACCCAGCAAGAGGAGCCAAAACACTCGGATAGTACATTGCCCCCACCTAACAGTGAAAGATTGGTGGGAATGCCAAAATTTCAATAAATTTAATATGTACATGGGAACCTTCCTGTCTTCTAGTTTTGCAAATAAAATATTGTGGTTCACCCTATCATATGCCTTACTTATATCTAGGAAACAGCTATAAATAGTTGAATTACTGTCAATGTATATAGATATTGTTTCTTTAAGTACATAGATACACAGGTCAGTTGAGTGGGACCTTTTAAAGCGAAACTGATTAAATGTCCATAGGAAAGCATTTAATTGGAGTAACAAGAGTTTTTCTAGTAGTTTCGAGAAGCAGGAAACGACAGCAATAGACCTGTAATTATTGCTGGACAGAATGTCTCCGTACTTATTTTTGACCAGGGGCAAAATATATACCCTCATGAACTCTGCAGGGATATAGCTGTGAGCCAGCATGGCTGATAGGAGCAATGATATATGCAGACATACTAGTCATTTGCATATTTTAAGTGCTCATTCGATAATTCATCTACCCCTGACGCAGAACCAGTCTTTAACTCTTTAATTAACACCTTTTCTTCAGAAAATGATATCAAAGTATTTTCCCTCGTCCCTCCCACAATCGTTTCGCTGCAATCTATCTTAAGATTATCCCTACTCACACTGTTAAGAATGTTAGAATAGTGGTTTTTCCACAGCTTTGCAATTTCATCCTCCCCCAACACCCCATCGATTGTCGGAGGGAGGACATTTTTGACACCCGTTTGATTCTTAACAAATTTCCAAAATTTGTTATTATCGTTATTTATGTGAGCTTCACAGGCTTTTGATGCTTGAATAGACTCTTCTTCCTGTTTACATCGCCTTATGGCCGCCTTATACTGACCCCGACTTCCACACATATTCAGGTATACTGGTCCTAATCTGGGTCTACCATGAAAGCACCACAAATCATAGGCATCTTTCGATTCCCTCTTCAGGGGGGCAATAAAATAATTCCATCCAGGAATAATCTTAGTATGATAGTTATAAGATTTAATTAAGGGGCTTCCTGATATATATATATATATATATATATATATATTTTTTTTTATATATATAAGTTCGGGAAGAACCGATTCGCCTCTATTTAAAAGGGCATATCTCGCGGAAAAACAAAGAAAAAGTGAAAGGAAAGACAGAGGAAAAACAAAGGGTGGAGGGGACAGTCGAAGTGGAAAAAGACCAAGGATGACAAGGACTGCAAAGTCGAGCCCCATCATCCTTGGGTGCTAGGGCCGGGAGGGCGCACATGAAACCTCCAGGAACAAGCACGTACAAACGAGCACAAAGAGCACTCAAGAGCACGAGCTTAGAACCCCCTTGCGGGGATATATATATATATATATATATATATATATATATATATATATATATATATATATATATATATATATATATATATCCTTTAATCGTAGGAAGTCGGATTAATGGGATACGTCTCGAGTGTATATAACTAATAATGATGAAACTATAATACGCTTTTTAGTTTTTTTGGATGAAGCGCAGTAACTTGGGGGAATATATGCTTTTAAGGAAATTAACTTTAGGAGCGATTATTTTAGGGTTATTCACTTTTGGATTTAGGATTCAGGGATTTTAGGGTTGAATTTTACGCATTAAGTTTCATATCCAAATGCCTTAAATTAGATTTAAAATCAGCGTTGAAATGAAATGAAATGAAATTAAGTGAAATAGCGCCAGCATCTTTCATGCAACCAAGGATTAGATGCGAAGGTTTGGGTTTCGAGAATTGCGTTATTGTTAGAGTTTTTGGTTAATTATTGCATTTTTAATACTTTAATAGATTAATATATATATATATATATATATATATATATATATATATATATATATATATATATATATATATATGTTAAACACAGACCGTGCATGGAACAAGGAACTCTTCTGGGAAAATCCACTATAGTCCGAATAAGTAATGGTAAATGACAAATACCATAGTTTTTTTTTTCATGATGCTAGCCCGACGTGGGCCCACGTCGGGCTAGCATCATGAAAAAGAAAAACTATGGTATTTGTCATTTACCATTACTTATTCGGACTATAGTGGATTTTCCCAGAAGAGTTCCTTGTTCCATGCACGGTCTGTGTTTAACATATAAATTTCTCAGGGGACCATTCTGAGTTTGTGTATATATATATATATATATATATAATATATATATATATATATATACACGTGTGGTGGTTAACATCGCTGACTAAGAATCCATCGGCCCCCGGTTTGATTCCAGGTGACGGCAGTCAGCGCGCAGCAAACCTAGCTGTTCATCCTTCCTTACATAAAAATTGGTTAGTAGATAAATGGATAAATGGGTATCCTGGGTAGCTTAGTGGTTGAGACGCTGGGCTGCTGATCGAGAGGTCGTGAGATCGAGTCTGGGCGAGGACTTTGTAATTTCTAACCACCCGTGGTGGGTCGTGGTTACTCGAAAAAGTTCAGCTTACGTTAAGCTGTAAGTGTAAGGTCAGCAACAAGGTTGACCTACGTCAGAATGAACAATTCGAGCGGAAGCAAAACCAAGGTTAAATAAGGTGTGTGTGTGTGTTTGTGTGTGTCATAACATCACTTCACGTTTATCAGCGAAATTAAGCGACGTAACGTCTGGAGAGTAGTTGGATGTGGGACTGTCGTCTGTGTCCAGATTATGTAACAACCCGTGGTCCGGATCCCACGTAAAGCTGTACTCGTAGGTCCTCTCCGTTACGTGACCTTAGTTATTGCGAAAGTGGTTAAACAACTTCGTCATTACATTTTCACACGAGACTAATGGATTTTTGGATATCTTCTGGTAAGTGTTTAAGAGGATGAAGACCGCCATGGAGAAAATTATGTTTCTCTAAAACATGTTCGTTTAATACGTTTTTATGTTAGTAATGAATGTGACCTTCTTTACGGCCTTGACATCAGTTTCATCTCAATGAATTGCCTCTATATTACAACTCCCTTGAGTATGAGGAAAACTGATCTGTAGCGGCGCTGTATTAATAAACCTAGTCCAGCGCCTTTGGTTCATTGGGTAACACCGTTTCCCTACAAACGATGGGAAGGCACTGAGGTCACGCTTCGAATAACGGCGCTGGTAATAATAATAATTCAGGAGTTAGAACATTAGTTGGCCTAAGAGATGTATCAAGGTTCGAGCCCTTCTGTCTAATCATTATTACTATTAATAAACGGAGAAATACTTCGTTTCAACAATCAAAATTTATTGTTAGCTCTTTGTCAACCATACCGAATGGTTAATCCAACCATGTTATGTTTGTTACCAGGAAAATATAACCATGTTTACTGGGATCATCGCAAGGTTGAATTAACTGTTTTTATATTGATTGAAATCAGTCAACGAGGCATCTTGGGTAGTGTTGCCAAGTACATTTCCGCGTGTTCTTATTTGTAAGTTTAGTCTTGTGACTGACTGTTGACGGATACCTTCGACAAACTGTGAACCAAAAAACAGCTAAAGTTACCAAAATATATTTCAGATTTTTAAAACTAACGTTCCAAGTTTCATGAGCTTTACCAAAAAAAAAAAAAAAAAAAAAAAATATATATATATATATATATATATATATATGCAATAAAATCACAGAACAACACGTGATCTTTTTAATAATCAAACAACCACAGGGAAAAGGAAAAGGAAACACGAAATCCGAGCGCTTTCTCGATATATTCATGAATATATCACGAAAGCGCTCGGATTTCGTGTTTCCTTTTCCTTTTCCCTGTGGTTGTTTGTTTGTTTATATATATATATATATATATATATATATATATATATATATAGGGTGTCCCATAAGTCCTGCATCATAGGAAAAATAATTAAAAAAGGCAAAACAAAAGCTTTTATTTACAGAACGTGCTCAATATGTCCACCATTGTTTTCAATACACAAATTCAGACGTGATACCCAGTCAGCAAGCACACGGTGAATGATATCAGGAGTAATGGTGTTACATGCCCCAATAATGCGCTGCCGCAAATGTTCAACACCTAATTTTCTCTGCGTATACCAGCGCTTTCAAGTGGCCCCAGGATAAAAATCTAGTGGCGTGAGATCCGGGCTTCTAACTGGCCATTCCACAGGCCCTCGACGTCCTATCCAATGACCAGGGAATTGTTGGTACAGGTATTCCCTTACTTGGGTGCTGTAATGTGCAGGAGCGCCGTCTTGCTGGAACCATGTTGGGAAATTTCCTTCTTCGTTCAAGACACTGGGAAATGCTTCTTCCTTGAGCATACGTAGGTAGGTGCCTCCAGTGACATGTTCATCGAAAATGAGGGGGCCTATGATGCGATCCTTCCAAATGCCACACCATACCATCACCCGAGATACACCTTGTTCATTTGAAGAGGTATACCAGTGAGGGTTGTTTTGAGACCAGTAGCGGGTGTTCTGTCGATTTACCTCACCATTTCCATAAAAAACAGCTTCGTTACTGAACAGAATGGTGGACGGGAAATTGGCATCCCGAGCATATTTTCCGTAGCCCATTCACAAAATTCCATCCGCCGGTCAGGATCATCTTCGCTTAATTTCTGTAGGATCTGAAGTTTATATGGATGCCATTTGCGAGCCTGAAGAATGCGATGGATGCTACTTTTCGACACTCCTGTCTTGGCGGACAATCGCCGAAGAGACTTATTGGGACTTCTGTTAAAATGAGCCAGGATAGCAGTCGCTGTATCATCGTCAGTGGACCTCCTTGAAGGTCCACTGCGTGGTTTATCTTCTATGGATCCTGTTTCCTTAAACTTTGCAACAAGTCTCCTAACACAACTCTATGTTATTGGCTCGCGGTCTCGATGCAGTCTGTTAAATTCAGCAGCGGCCTCTCTTTGACTACGATTCCTATGAGTAGAATTATCTGGATTCGTTCTTCCTTGCTCACAGACATTATGGCCTGTAGAAATAGAAAAAATATGAATTTCTCCTATGATGCCGGACTTATGGGACACCCTGTATATACGTCACGTCTATTACATTAATGACTACTAACATTTTTTTGTTCGACGACTGGAATTTTTATTTCTGACTATGTTGTTGCGAACAGGTCAATCCGACACTTATTTTACGCACACACACACACACACACACACACACACACACACACACACACAGTAGCGGATTATAATGGGGGCAAAGGGGGCATTTGCCCCCGGCCCCAGATGCTGACCGGCCCCAAGATGCTGACCGACCCCAAGAAACTATGTAAACGCTATAATCTACCGTTGAAATAATTGGTCGACCGTGAGGAAGAAAAAAAAATTCTAGATTCCGCTTCTACAAAACCTACTTTGGTATCCCATTTATGTGAACAAAGTATACATTTTCTGTAATCACATCTTTTTTTTTGTTTCGTTTTCTGTTGATCAATCCCAGTCAGCTGATCACATCACTCATGTATGATGTATCGGGTAAAGAATTGTGTTTTTATAGTGTTTTTCTAGTGACACCGGCCCGAAAATATTCATTGCCCCGGCCCTAACAATGCTTAATCCGGCCCTGCACACACACACACACACACACACACACACACACACACACACACACAAATACAGTATACTCGAAAAAGGTCAAGCGTTTAATGTAAATCTCAGCCATATATATATATATATATATATATACACGCAACTGTAAAGAAACTAATAGGTGAATACAAGTTTAGCTGGAAGTAAGCAAGTGAGGACATATCGGTTTAAGTAGAGGGAAGCACCTGCCAACGAAGTACACGAGAACAATCTAAAATATGTTAAGAGAAGTACCTATTTTTTTTTAAATCTAAAGATTTTGGCGACTGCCGTTTAGGAACCACTGCACTACGTCATCATTTATGAACGACGAGGACCGCGCAGAATATTGGAAACTAAAGCAACGTTCGCCTCGACTTCCGTCCGGTTACCGCAGACAGAACTAGACTGGAAGCTGAATTCAGAAAGTACATTTTAAAATAATTTGAAATGAAGTTTTAAACCCGATTTTTAAGACAGTTCTAAATTCGTCCTAATTTCTTTATTGGACAGAAGTCAACAAACATCGATGTTTCCTCACGCTTGTCAGGGCCATATGCAACCCTTATTCCTGAAATAAAAGAGAAGAATCCACCATCAGAAAGGTGTGCTCTCTCTTTAAAAGGGAAGAAAAAGTACTGGGCGGGCGGTAACGCCACTAGTGGGGAAAAATAAGTTCCCTTTAAAAGGAGAACTGGCTCGAGCCAAATACATTGCGTACAGCGGTCTCGTCACTGCCACCCCCTATTTCGCAGACTGGCTTCGAAGAGTCCATGGCAAGACTGAAGTACTGGTGTTCAAACTGTTTCGGTTTCTGGTCAGTACCCTTCTGCGGGGCATACTACACAAAGGCAAGTTATGCAAATACAGAATCATATTTTACCCCCCATTCAAAAAAGATAACTTTGGTACAATAACAGTTCTTACAACTTAAAAGACCTACTTCGTGCCCCAATGTCTAAACACCACTTCCCGTCGATCAGCGAAGTTAAGCTACATTTAGTCTTACTACTAATTGGATGAGGGAACAGTACGCTTCGTCTAGATGATGTAACAACCCGCATTCGGATCCCGCGTGAAGCTATGGATTCCCCATGTCACGTGTCACATGACCTTTGCTATTACAAAGGAGATTAAACAACCCCAAAAACACACACACACACACAAAACTTTAAAAAAAGGACCCCCGCACTACAAGGTGGTTTCTGCTCCCCTAAATTATCTACTCGATTGAATTGATTAAGGTCAAAAATAGGTTTCAAAACAATTTGAAGTTTACTGTTGAGGAATTTATGGCATGTTCATCAAAACTTTAGGTTTTGACAGTAAATAGTGTGGTGGATTTTAGGTTTTACGATCAAGGACTTACGTTTTTAAAGTTTTCAGATTTAGGATACAGGTTTTAAGTATAAGTTTCGCGCATAAGATTTAAATACAATGAAGTTCAGAACTTAGACTCAAAACTTTACATAATACCCACATCAAATTTACCCAAGTTTTCTAAAGAAAGTAAGGTGGGATAAAATTGTTCCAAAAAATAAATATATATATATATATATATATATACACACACACACACGTGTGTGTGTGTGTGTGTGTGCGTGTAAAAATGAACCATGAATAATTCCCATATTCCTATACTATCTTATTCTTTCGTGTAATTCTTATATTCATTTATATAGTTCTTGTATCCATTTTTAAAATTCATGTGTTTATATGGTTCATGTATTTGTATAATCCTATATATTCGCATATATTTAACTTTATATAATACCTATATTCATATGTATGTACGTGTATGTATTAATTTTTACGTAAGGACCAAAATCGCCTAACGCGAGTTTGGATAAAAATTTTGATTTGCTTTCAACTTTGCCAAATAATTGGTGACTTGTTCCTTTTAAAATCTCTTAATCATTTTCTTTAGATTTCGCTTAATAATGAATCCTGCTTAGGCTTTGCAATGTTCGTATTTTGTATACATTCTCTCTTCGTTATAAAAGCTGAAGTCATGTCTTGCCTAAGCATTTAATTGTAAATCTTAAACCTTTAATTTTTACTCATATGTCATATGCGTATTTTAGTGTAAAGATGCATAGTTCAATTTCCACTTTTAGTTCACTTGGCAGATCATGATAACATCAGATCTGAAAATACGCGGTTTAAGATAAAAATATGGCTTCATCTTCAAATATCTTGTTTATTCGTTTAAACATTACCACAGCTAAAAGATTTACTTTATTTTCAAATATTGTGCAAAAATAATGCAGCCTCTTCAACATTTAATAATGATGATGTTAGTAGAATCGGGGTATCTAAACCCAAATAATTTCTTCCATGTTCATTCAGAAGTAAACGCAAAGGCTGAGCACTGCCTGTACATTTTAGCAGTAAATTACAGTAAGAAATAGTCTTTATCTTCTCCTTCGAGCCTTGCTCTCTTCAGAGAACTTAGTCATTAAAATTTCCCGATACGTTATAAGAAGAATCCGGGAATCTTCAGAGAATTTAGTAAGCCTCCCAGAATCCTCCAAGCCACTATAGAAGAACTCGGAGAGTAATATAGAAGAAACTACTGCAAGCAACACATCCGTTGCTGCCACCTAACTAGCAAAGCTGGGCACTTGCGGTTTTTTTTGCGGTACTGCGGTACTAGTGTATACAGTATATATGTATATATATATATATATTACTCTATCTATATATATTATATATATATATATATATATATAAATTATGAGGCAGATCTGACAAAGGTTTCTCATGAACAACAAAAGAAATGAAAGGGAGAGAAATAGTAATAAAACAAATAAAGTAATAAAAAAATGGAACATTAACAATGGACAACAAAAACAAAAATTCATATAAAAAATTCTTCACCTTTGTGACTGCATAACGCAGTACCGCAAAGGATCGCTGAAAGTACAGGCTGTACTTTCAGCGATCCTTTGCGGTACTGCGTTATGCGGTACCGGTTTGGTAGTGCGGTAGTACCGCAGTACCGCAGTACCGCAAAAAAACCGCAAGTGCCCAGCTTTGCTAACTAGAGCCCCCGTCTACTTCGAACCAACCCAGGCCCGAGACGGAGGGGTTAACATATATATATATATATATATATATATATATATATACACAAAATGCGCCTAGATAGTGTAGTGTTTAGCATCACTGACTGCAAATTCATCGGCTCGGCCCGGGGTTCGATTCCCGGGGAGAGCAGCCGGAGCTCAGTTCATCCAGCTGTTTCATCCTTCCATACAAACAAAAACGGTAGCCTAGTGGTTAAGACACTTTGTTGTTAATCGGAACGTCTTGAGATCGAGTCTGGGCGAAGAACTTTGTAATTTTTGACCACCCGTTGTGGGTCGTGGTTACGATTCGTCAGAATAAACAATTCGGACGGAAGCAAAATCAACGACTCGGAAGCAATTTCTTTTCTTTGGGCTTTGTGATCTTCAGTCAGTTGACGAGGAACAAACCGTGAACACACTTTTGAGTATCCCAGTTGCTGGATTATCGTATTCACTCACACTTCCTTCACTAATTCCTAGCTCGAGTGATAGCTCCTTGTATGTGAGACGCCGATGTGATCGAATGATGCTGTTAGCACGTTGCACAGTGTGAGATGTGACAGCCGATGCCGTGCGACCGCTGCGTGGCTCATCATCGAGGCTGGCTCTCCCTCTCTCCGATGATCTCACACGTTTAGACTAGCGTCCAACTGTGCTTCGATCAACAACAGCATCTCCGTAAACGTTTTGTAGACGTTTGTGAATATTTCCAACTGTTTCCTTCTCTGCGGTTAAGAACTCGATAACAGCTCTCTGTTTACGACGCACATCACTGTCAGACGCCATTTTCGAAACTGCGTTAACCATCGGTTTTATACAAGGGCGTTTAAAAGCGGTTTTATACAAGGAGGGGAGGCTCAAACTGGAAAACTGCGGTTATGTGAAGCGCAGAAAGTTCAAACTTACGGCCCAAAAGAGATTTCAGCATCATGGCCTATTATTTAGCTAAGAAAAAATATTTTAAGTGCCCCTAGTGTATACAGTATATATGTATATATATATATATATATATATCTATCTATCTATATATATATATAAATTATGAGGCAGATCTGACAAAGGTTTCTCATGAACAACAAAAGAAATGAAAGGGAGAGAAATAGTAATAAAACAAATAAAGTAATAAAAAAATGGAACATTAACAATGGACAACAAAAACAAAAATTCATATAAAAAATTCTTCACCTTTGTGACTGCATAACGCAGTACCGCAAAGGATCGCTGAAAGTACAGGCTGTACTTTCAGCGATCCTTTGCGGTACTGCGTTATGCGGTACCGGTTTGGTAGTGCGGTAGTACCGCATACCGCAGTACCGCAAAAAAAACCGCAAGTGCCCAGCTTTGCTAACTAGAGCCCCCGTCTACTTCGAACCAACCCAGGCCCGAGACGGAGGGGTTAACATATATATATATATATATATATATATATATATATATATATATATATATATATACACAAAATGCACCTAGATAGTGTAGTGTTAACATCACTGACTGCAAATTCATCGGCTCGGCCCGGGGTTCGATTCCCGGGGAGAGCAGCCGGAGCTCAGTTCATCCAGCTGTTTCATCCTTCCATACAAAGGATGGAGCTATTTAGTGTATACAGTATATGTATATATATATATATATACTCTATCTATCTATATATATATATATATATATATATATATATATATATATATATATATATATATATATATAAATTATGAGGCAGATCTGACAAATGTTTCTCATGAACAACAAAAGAAATGAAAGGGAGAGAAATAGTAATAAAACAAATAAAGTAATAAAAAAATGGAACATTAACAATGGACAACAAAAACAAAAATTCATATAAAAAATTCTTCACAATTTTTATATGAAAATAATAGAAATTTTCCATATATGTATATATATTTTTTTTAACCTTTCAGTCTTTCGACCTTTCAGGTGTTCCATGCGATGATTCCTCATTTCACGGAGGTCAAGTTTGTCACCCTTTCTCTCGAGTTGGTCTGGTGAAGTAAAGAGAAGGTTTCTTGCGTTCTCCACTTCACAGAGCCAGGTACTCCCGGGTCATCTGGTATTATTCTGAGCCAGGCCTCTAGTCTTCTTTTGAAGATTTCCACCACTACACCAGTTGTGTTCAGCAGTTCCTTGGACACCTGGTTGGACAGTCTTGGCCCTCTTACAGCAAAGCTATTTTCCTTCGGTGTTCCTTCCCTGTCTGGCCTTTCGTTTGAGAACTTGACATATTCTTCCTTTCCTGCTTTCCACTGTTGTTTGAGTGGTTATAGGGTTCAAAGTGAGATTAGGGACTAATTTATCTATTATTTTCCATGTGTAAATAAGGGTGTACCTCTCTCTTCTTCTTTCCAGTGAATATAAATTTAATTCACGTAACCTTTCCCAATAACTTAGTGCTTTGCATTTATTGATCTTGGCCCTGAAGCTTCTTTGAATCTCTTCTAGTTGACTAATGTCTTATTTTTTTATGTGGGGATATTAAGACCGAGCAATATTCCAACTTGAGTATGATCAGTGTTTCCAGCAAAGGAATCATTATATTCCTATCCTTTCTTTTAAATGTTCTCAGTATCTGTCCATCTTATTTTGTATTTCAAATTTCGTGTCATTGGTCAATGTAGCTCCTAAATTTTTTGCTTTAGAATTTCTCTGAATTTCCTCTCCATTTGTAGCAGAGTAGGACCCTATTACATGGATTTTAGTTCCTCTCTTCTTCCGTATCTTAATAGTTGACCTTACAATTTTGTTTTTTCGGTCTTTTGAGTGTTCTTATCATTCGATTTGGTCAAAAAGAAGTTTTCCAATAATAATACACGCGTATACAGGCCGCTCCAATTTACACGCTCACCCACTTCTCTAAATAGCTTGAAAACTTTCCGTTCTGTTTCATTTGAGTGACATCCTTTTAATAGGTGATTCCCCCAATAAATCTCACTTTTTAAAAAGTCGCACACAACTCATCTATGTACTTAAATTTTGTGTAAAAAAGCTGCAAGTAATTAGAGTAGCAGCAGGAACGATTGAGGTGATATAAACGAATCGTGTGAGGGGGTTAATTACAAACTGAGGAAATTACTGGTAGGAATATTCCAATATATATATATATATATATATAATATATATATATATATATATGGAATGAATTTCACAATTAAACACGTGAAATGAATGAATGGTGCAAACCTACAAGGAAAAAGAAAAATGATTCCAATGACTTTTTTTTTTCCTTGTGGGTTTGCATTATATATATATATATATATATATATATATATATATATATATATATATATATAATATATATATATATATATATATTGAGTTTTAGTGCATCCACCACACTTTTATCACTAAATGAAAAAAAAAGCGATATTAGAATGATTTAGACCGACGTGTGGTGTAAAGCAAGGCTTACTCCTATCACCCGTTTTGTTTGATGCATACTTCGACGGATAACAGCCCCATTCAGAGAAGCCAATCTTCGTTGTTTTGTAAATGGCAGAAGTTTAAAGATGTAAAGGAAATTCCCAAATAATTACGATACTGATTGGACTGTTCCTGTCATGTTAGAAGTCATGGTTTAACTCCTAAACAATCCAACCAACAAGTGATCTTGTATTTAAACTGAATAAAAAACAAAGTGAACAGGTTCGACATTTTAAATATTTGGAGTCACATGATTACTGGTTCTCTGTATGACTGCGACGACATGAGAAATTAAGCAATATATAGAAACTTGTGTGATAAAGCAAATATCACAAATATGGTGATAGGTTTTTCAGATGTAAAATAGTACCAGTAAAGGAAGTTAAGAAACCCTGAAATAGCTTTATAAAAGATACTTCAGACTGCTGCATAAGGCATTAATGGAGTTTTCGGTACCGTAGAGTTTTCTTCTCTTTCACAGTGTCTGAGGTGAAGAATTTTTTACCCAGTACAACCGACTGAAAAGTCTCAAAATCTGAACATCCGTGAACCACCTAAGGTTGCTTAGACCAAACACGAATTAAGATCTTTAGATTAATTATTTATAGAAATACAACACTCAGAAAATGGTTTGATAAAATGAACCATGAACCCGACCAAGGATGCGTGGTGGATTATGAATCATATGAAGAAAGAATTAGAGTAGAATTAACTCTCTTCTTCATCAAATCCTACACATGACGAGGGATCCTGCGAAAGGGTCGGTCGGAAGTCGATTCTGATCGTTTCCTCAAAAACAGATAAAGTGAGCGGAGAATGCAGCAAAATGAATTACTGTAAACATTTCGCCGTATTCCGTCCTCAATTCCTCAAGGCATCAAGGCAACCACATAAGAATGAAAACAAGATGTTAACACGTGTGTGATATATATATAATATATATATATATATATATATATATATATATATATATACTTTATGGTAATACAAAGGCTTCCTGCCTCACATCAGCGAATAGCAAAATTATGATGACGAGATTTCGGTAAAGACCTTAAAAATATATTTTTACTAAGTTTGAATATATATATATATATATATATATATATATATATATATATATATATATATATATATATATATATATATATATATATACATGTGGCAGTCATCTTTCTGAGTTTTAATTAAAAATGACATTTTAATTAACTTGTGGAATTAATTTCATGGCTTGGAATAATCTTTCTTTCTTAAAATCTGTTTTCCGATATCAAATCCGTCCATTCTCTTTCTCACACACACACACACACACACTCGCTATTATTTTATTGGATTATATAAGCTTTGATGAAAAGTTTATATGATGATAATATTAAATGAAATTATATATTTATATATATTATATATATATATATATATATATATATATATATATATATATATATATATATAAAATTTCATTTAATATTATCATATAAACTGTATATATATATATAATATGTAAGGAGAGAGAGTTAGTCGGTTAGTCAAGGAATTTCGAAGTAAATGTCATTAGTAGAAGAATAAAAAGTTTTGAAATGGAGTTTATACAAACACCATTCAGAAAATGGAAAAAGTTAGGAAGAGATAAGGCACTCTCTTCCGTCAGGCGTCGCTGTTGACAGAAAAAGTCTTTGAAAAACTGTTGCAGAAGACTTTGAAAAAATGCTTTAGGTTTCATTCACGCCACGTATACACATGCCAAGTAACTCTAAACTAAGTATATCTAATTGCTGTTTTAACACTTTCTTAAAGTTGACAAATGAACTTCGATGACATTTACTGTAGTCAGTGTTAGCATTTCGAGGTTGTGTTTCCACTGATTTCAATGTCTGTTTCAAACTGTGTCAGTTTCGATTAAAGACTATAGATGAACGATTGAAGTTTCTCAGTATCTGTCCAGTTACTCTATTTTGCTTTGTTTACTGCTATCTTATTTTGTGAATCTGAAGGAATATTGATAAACTGTTGTTTGATTCATCAATTTCTCCAGTTGCGTTTGACAAGTTACTGTCAAAGCAATATCAGTATTTCTACGAATTTCGTTTTTCATGTGTCAAATCTGAAACACAATTCTAAGTTGTGATGTAACTTTCATAAAAATAATGTAATTCTTTCCTTTCAAACGTGCTACGAAGAAATTGATATGTAATTTACTATATATATAAGGTGTTTCTTGAATTTGAAATCTATACATTAATTACTGTGATGCGTAATTCCTGCATAAAAGTCTGTAATGTTTGTCAGTAATCCTTCCTAACTATTTTGTACACACTGTATAGAGATATATATTTTCGATTTCTTGCCTTTTCCCTTAATTCGAGAACGAGGTGTACTGCTGAATACACAAAAGATTTTGGAATCGCTTTTCATTTTTTCTTTTGGGTATGCAGCATATATATATATATATATATATATATATATATCGTAAAGAACGACGCTTTGTATAGGAGAATATACCGCGCAAGATGAGAGCGAAAGAACGAAACAAATGAAAAAATGAGGTAACCACCCGGGAATCGAACCCGGGATCTTCCGATTGCCGGTCAGATATGATAACCATTACACCACAGACCTCACTCAATCAAATGTCGTAATTCCTCTACATGCGCGCAGAAACCAATGCCCCAAAGGGGCACCTCCCGCATGCCGTAACATTATATACATTATAAATGCAAACACGCAGTATAATTAACGTAAAGAACGACGCTTTGTATAGGAGAATATTCCGCGCAAGATGAGAGCGAAAGAACGAAACATGAAAAAATGATCGAATGAGGCCCGTGGTGTAATGGTTATCATATCTGACCGGCAATCGGAAGATCCCGGGTTCGATTCCCGGGTGGTTACCTCATTTTTTCATTTGTTTCGTTCTTTCGCTCTCATCTTGCGCGGAATATTCTCCTATACAAGTGTCGTTCTTTACGTTAATTATACTGCGTGTTTGCAGTTATAATGTATATAATGTTACGGCATGCGGGAGGTGCCCCTTTGGGGCATTGGTTTCTGCGCGCATGTAGAGGAATTACGACATTTGATTGAGTGAGGCCCGTGGTGTAATGGTTATCATATCTGACCGGCAATCGGAAGATCCCGGGTTCGATTCCCGGGTGGTTACCTCATTTTTCATTTGTTTCGTTCTTTCGCTCTCATCTTGCGCGGTATATTCTCCTATACAAAGCGTCCTTCTTTACGTTAATTATACTGCGTGTTTGCAGTTATAATGTGTATATATATATATATATATATATATATATATATATATATATATATGCCTGTTGACAGTAGGCCCTATAATGTAATATGTACCTTGCTTATGGGTCACCATTTGATCTTTCGATCAAAACAAATAAACTTCAGTCGTTAATTAAGGAGATGAATAGGTTTCGTGGATTTTTTTATTTAATAAGTTAAAATAAAATAATTACTTAAAGTGATTAACAATAAGGGAGTTCGTACTGAAACGTGCAAATATTACAATTATAATTATCGAATGCTGAGAATTAAGGGAGTAATTAGATGGAGGACAAAAGTCATTGGTATTAAGATGCAATAATTAGATTGATTAAACACGATACGTAATAATAAACCTACATGCAATATTGAATTAATTTAATTGAATTGAATTACCTTTATTAATAAAATAATTACATTGGTCTTACAATTCACAATGACAAGTAATTGTGAAGCTAGACTATTTATTTTATTTAATTAGGTCTTTAACTTTAGGCTTTAGTGGGCTCTTATTAAAAATAAATAAAAGTATTACAGTAATGTTATTAAATTGTACGAGTCCGATATGCAATATTTGAAACACTTCAAAGAGCCTATTCAGTCAGGCTAAGAGTTTATATGAAAAGCTTAGGTTATAACACAGGAGCCTAATACGATACTGTAAAACATTGTAGGCCAAGTGAGTTAGGCCTATGCAAATAATTATAGACAGTGAGTTTAAGTATGCACAGTTGCAGGTTGCGACAGCGTATAAGCAAAGATATTTATACGATGGTGACTGAAGACAGACTGTATTGGAAACGTCACCCATTGATCATTTGATGAATGAAAAACCGTTAAAGTGTGTTTAACCCTAGAAGACCAGTGTAGGACCGCACGCATAGAGACGTGTCGGGTTTACGTAACTCAACTCCGGAAAACAAATATACTTTTACTTTAATAGGCCACGCTGGCCTGGTAGGGTTAAGACTTCTCACGGTCATAACTGACACAGGTGTAAGAGAGAGCCTTCGTCAGCGGTTTCGAGCAGTTGTAATCTTGTACGGGTAAACACAGAAAATCCGTCTCTGAGGGCGAGAACAAAAACGTTTCTATCGTGTTTCAACGCAGGTGAGAGGAAACCTCCGTCAGAAAAGTATCTTCCTGTTGACGGTGCTGGATTCTGACTTAGGTAAGTACTCAAAGGTAAACTCCAGGCCTTCCATGGTAATTAAGACGTTTGTACGAGCACTCGAAGCTATCACAAAGTTGACCTTTTGTGATGGCCTCAGAAGGAACTTGATAATGTCTACACAGCTGATGCCTCGTTAACCTCATTGCAGTTCCATGCGTTGGTCTCTCTTCACACCACCAATAGTAAGACATTTTTTACCCATTAACTCGGATGTTGTAAATAAGTCGAAATTTCTTATTGGAGACACTTTTTTGAGGCTAGGTTAGGTTAGATTAACTCAGGTTAGCTTAACCTAAAACAAATCACTTGGTATGTAAAAGCCTGAGGCAGGAGTACTGAAGTAGGAGTTACCTGATTTTTAGTTTTTTAATTCAAATCCTAACGCGAGTGAAACTCGAAAAGATAACCATTACAAAAAAGTGTTTTCTTTAACCATTTTAATGGACTCCCTCCCCCTACCTTAACACACCTTAACACAGGCGTAAGTGATTAATATTTGGAAATATACCAAGTATGACCCGTTAGAGCTACTGGGTAAAAAATGAGCACGAACGAAAATTTACGCAAGTGTTGGAGTTACTTGAGCATTTATGACTATACTGCCACTTCAACTATGAATGCAGCGATGAATAATATATCTCGGTGGTGTAGTGGTTAGCGTCGCTGACTACGAATCCATCGGCCCCGAGTTCGAGACCCGGTGACGGCAGCCGGCGCACAGCAAAACCCAGCTGTTCATACTTCCACATAAAGAAAGTGGTCGGTAGATAAATGGGTACCCTGGGTGGCCTAGTGGTTAAGACGCTGGGCTGGATTCCACGTTAAACTCTAGGTCTAAGGTGGAGTGAAAAGCTTGGCCTTCGTCAGAATGAACAATTCGGGCGGAAGCTAACCAAAGGTTATATATATATATACACACACACATGGAAATTATTTCACGAAAGTAACACGTGAATAATATTTATGATGAAAATAACCACGAAGGAAAAAGGAAACACAGAATGGTGCTCAAGCGCTTTCGTCTAATGAGTGTTCCTAAGGATGTCATTAGACGAAAGCGCTTGAGCACTATTCTGTTTCCTTTTTCCTTCGTGGTTATTTTCATCATATATATATATATATGAAAATTATTTCATGAAAGTAACACGTGAAAAATATTTATGATGAATAAAACCACGAAGGAAAGGAAACACAGAATGGTGCTCAAGCGCTTTCGTCTAATGAGTGTTCATGAGGATGTCATTAGACGAAAAGACGAAAGCGCTTGAGCACCATTCTGTGTTTCCTTTCCTTCGTGGTTTTATTTATCATATATATATATATATATAAGCAAACAACCAAAGGGAAAAGGAAAAAAACACGAAATCCGAGCGCTTTCGTGATATATTCACATCTTCAGGGAAAAACAAGTAATCCTAACATCCTATTACTTGTTTTTCCCTGAAGATGTGAATATATCACGAAAGCGCTCGGATTTCGTGTTTCTTTTTCCTTTTCCCTGTGGTTGTTTGCTTATTAATAAGATCACGTGTTATTCTGTGATTTTACTGCATATATATATATATATATATATATATATATATATATATATATATAATGCAAAAACAGCATTCAAAATTAAAACATTTTGCCTCCACTTTTTTAAACACCTTTCACGTCACAAATGTCTAACCTGCAATTTACTTCTGAATAGTTGAATGTAAATCTGAGTCTTTCACCTGACTTCGAGGAACAGCCACAAAGGCTGTCTTCCGGAGGAACTTCCGACCGAAACTCCCTTTTGAATAGTTTTAGAGATTTAACAAGTAAGATATAATGTTGTACTGTAACCTACGTATGGTTAAAAGTATATTAAAAGAAAATTTACAATTCAAAATTTCATTTATGAGAAAGAAATTATAATTATTTTAAGAAGAAAACCATTACAAACATCGCAAAATACTTACATCACTAAATTTAACAATGACACATTACACATTTCCAAACTTAAGTCGAAAGGACACGCTTACATTGGTATATTCATTCAAATTAATACACTTCAATATGTATATGTAACTTTATACTTAATCTGGTCGACTCAAGTAAGCTATTTTATATAACACTGATAAGAATTTGTAAAGCGCACTTATTTCTAGTGTAAACCATAGTAATAATGATTTAATTTAAGTTTTAAATAGTAATCATTCTTTCGCCGCTTTACGTAAACTATGAACTGATCTAAACAAGACCAGCGCGCATGCGCAGACAGGGTAAATCTTATAAATAATTTCAAACGTATTTTCACTCGTAATCAAAATTCTTCTTTTATGAAAAACTCATACCATTTAATGAATATTAAAAAACAAAAGAATTTAATACAATCTTTGAAGCGTCTTCATTATTTTTGTCTTACGCCAAGCACCTAAACAGTAACATATGTTCATAATTACATTTCACTGTAAAACCTAAGCATTAAAACAGTTACTTTGTTTTAATTAGAATCCCAGTTTTTGAACATACTACGTATAATATGCGTTATGCGTGTCATGGGACTTTATGGAATATATCTGGAAGAATCCATAGAGTTTTCATACGTAAAAAATGTTACGTCTTAGTTACGCAAGGACTACGTCATGACTAATGTCTTAATATCGCTTTCCGTCGATCAGCGAAGTTAAACGACTTTGGGTCTAGGGTGTAATTGGAAGGGGACCATCCTCTGTGTTTAGACTGTGTAGCGACCCGTGGTTCGGACCCCACATAAAGCTGCAAGTCCCCTCCGTCATATGACTATAGATTTTTCAAAGTTAAAGAAACCCATCATATAAACAAGTTACGCAATTAAAAGAAATTAAAATCAAAATCAAAATTACAGATTTGTTTATTGTTTTTAACATCAAAATTTTATGGAACGAAATAGCGGGAACCGTTATACATTCGTTAACCCGTTTGCTGCGTAACCCGTAATATCACGGGCTCTCGCTTCTGACCATTTCTGCGCAGCCCTATATATACAGTTATACACGGGTTTAAACTTTAAACTGAGATATCTCTTTGCGTAGCCCGTGTTTTTGGCTCGACTCGTAACTGGGCACAAGTGCAGTTAACGGGTTAACCTCTTAACGACCGAAGTTTTTGTAGGGTTAAGTTATGAGTGCGTGTATGAGAAACGGTACATATTCGACCCACTGGTCCAAAAGAGGTTAAGTTGAAACAGTTACGCTAACGTTACACATTGATTTCAATGTTACATAAAAGTTACGTTTAAATGTGTAACTGATGTGTATCTTAACGTAAAATGTGTTAAGAGTATACGTTTCATTGTTTTAATATGTAACATGTTCCTACAGTGCATTTGATAGTTCTTCTCTTAAGAACCATTTAAGAATTCACACTGGTGTAAAGCCCTTTAAATGTGACACTTGTTCCTAGAGTGCATCAGAAATTTGGAAACTCAAGAACCATTTAAGAATTCACACTGGTGAAAAGCCTTTTAAATGTGACACTTGTTCATACAGTGCATCAGATAGTTCTGCTCTTAAGAGACATTTAAGAATTCACACCTCAACCCACTTACGCACCAGGGTGGGTGAGGTGAGCAATGGTGCAACTTTCCTCAGTCCTAGAGGAGAAGAAACTTCACCAAAGGGATCAATGCGGGGGATCCCACCAGGTCAAGGTATTGACCCTGGACCCCAGCAGTTCCATCAGACAATGGGCCCAACAAAAACATATGTTGGTATGACACAATAAACTGGACCATTGGAGAAAAGAAAAGAACATAATCCTAGCGGCAAATCAACGCTAAGCCAAGTTCAGATATAGTTGAAGTGTTTGGCTTCGGGTAGAAGCCCCACTTACAGCTATTAAAAATACTAAAGGGAGTATAAACCAAAAAAGTGAAAAGCCTTTTAAATGTGACACTTGTTCCTACAGTGCATCACAAATTGGGAATCTTAAGGTCCATTTAAGAATTCACTGACAATGCACTGGCTGAAGAAGTAGAAACACCAGAGACCCCACCTACAGTAAGTAACAGCCAAAAAACCAAGAACTAAATATACCCAAAAAGTACAGCAGTGTCATAAAGAAACTTGGAGACAACGTGCTAAGGCAGAAAGATACATCAGAGAGCTAGAAATGGACTATACAGCTAAGGAAAGATCCCTGGAATGGCTGAAATGAGGATCACTGAAATGGGACAGTGAAAGGTTGATTCTTGGGGCACAAGACCAAGCACTGTATACCAATGGATTAAAAAAAAATGGCTGTCATTAGTAATGATGACAAATGCAGATTTTGTAGAGCGAAGGTTGATAGTGTAGCACATCTATTTGGGTGCCAGACCCTGCTGACTGAGAGGCATTGTACCATGAAACAACAAAATAAATATTTCTTTTTAAATATTCTTTCAACTTTCTACGTTTCAAGATAAAAAAACAACAACAACATTATCGATTGTCACTGTTTTTGTTTACTGTTCTTTCAACAGTTTGTGACACTTTTCTGTTACTTGTACAAAGCCAACGTTGATTCAACTCTGATGCCTCTCCGTCAATTTGTCAATATCAAATCAACCTCAAGTTACCTCAAAGGTTATACGTGATCTAAAAAAAAATGTTTAATTGAGATAAAGGATACAGAATCTATGCTAAACTTTTTTTGAAGAAATTTTATATCCTATTTATTAATACTCGAGGAGAGAGAGAGAGAGAGAGAGAGAGAGAGAGAGAGAGAGAGAGAGAGAGAGAGAGAGAGAGAGAGAGAGTCCTTGCTTGTGTGTATTCACGCGCAAACAGACAACAGTGAAATCCTATGCGCCACAGTTATCAGAGTAGAGGGATGAGGCATTGAGTGTGGTAGCATAAGTCGTAAAAAATATCCTCTGAGATTAGCAAACAGTAATTATTGTTTTCTTTAAAGAAGATTAACAGTCTCTCTTGAAGGTTTTGCAAAACTATGGAACACTCCAAGAATTATTCAGTCAATAAAAACAGCTACAGTAAATTATTCAACTTACAATTCTAAGATAGAATCATCATTTTTTAGCAAAAAAGATATTAATAACCGCGAATTCAGAAAACTTGAACAGAAAATCTAAATCTTGGAGTGTCATAATAATAACTGTCTTTAATATTTCGATAGCTAAATCCTAGCTAATGATCAGTTCGCATCCATAGTTCATCAACCGGTGAAAATACAAAATAATAATAAATCACTATTAGATTGGGTGTCATTCTTTTTCCTTTGTTCCTTCTACTACTTGAGAAGTACAAAATATTAGTGATAAATTGATAAACACCAGTAATAATACTGATAATATTCCTGTACCCAAACTGAAATATTTTAAAGAAAAATATACTTGTAACTTTGTCTCATATTTTCAACTTTGGTGTTTCTAGAGGTCTATTTCGATCAATACTAGAAATGGGTTGTATGAGCCCCATATTTAAGGAAGGTGATTCTGGACTAGCAACAAATCGTAGACCAACGTGTTCATTATCTGTATGATAAATCACTATTAAGAATTATGACATATTACCTTCATATAAATATGACTTCTGTAGAAAAAAATCGACTGAAATCACTATTTTAAATTTCATGGAAAGCGCCAATGTCGCTGAAGAGAATAAAGAAATAATTATCCCAATTTTTATTGATTTGAGTAAGGTTTTTCACGTGACAGACGACGACAATTGTATTGTTATGGTTTTAGCTATAAATGACTGAGTTAAAAGTTTAATTTTCCAATAGTTTTCAATTTATATCGCTCAAAATAATGTCTGTTCCGATAAATGTATTGTAAAATAGGGTGTGCCTCAGGGTTCAGGCGTGGGTCCAATGTTATTAGTATTATTTTTATTTCATAAGCCTATAAATGATCTTCCATACTCTTAAAATATATTTACCTGTTTAATGATTGTTGATGACCAGATGCGTACTGAGCATTTTGCCGCCCCTAGGCAGGGATTAAAGTGCCTTATAGTTGTCATTTGATATTGCTAGTTTGCTATTAGAGGCTACTGTTCTTTTTTATTTTAAAACTTATTTTTGAATCCATATAATTTGTTAGTGCTTATAAGTTATTTATTTTCTATTTTTGTCTTCTTTGCCCTATTTATGTTGAAATACTACAAAATTTGCCGCCCTAGGCAGATGCCTACTCTGCCTACACGTAAATCCGCCTATGTTGATGACAACGCCTGTTTGTTGCAGGCGTTGTTAATTCAGTGAAACAGACTTTTAAAAATGAATTTACAAAAATTGTTGTTTGACTGCCTGGTAAGTGGTAACCAATTTTTGTTTTTAATATTAAGAAAATTAATCACATTATTTTTATAAACAAACTGAATATGCACATTGGGATGAAAAGAATGATGTATTATTTCTCATAAAACACTGTTAAGTCATGAAATTTCTTGCACTAGTGTTTGACAGGAACGTGCGGTACAAGGGCCATTTAAAATATCTAAAAAAAAAAAATTTCTAGGACCGTTACAAAACGTTTGAATTTGCTTATGTAATTTCTAAACATTTTTTATGAAGACTGTATCAAACTCTCGTTCTTCCTTAATGTGCTGCACACTTCTATGGAACAACTGTGCACACAACATTTTAAAAACAATATCTTTATTATTCAAACACTAGCAATAAGAATATTAACTGATGTTCATTTCTATATTCAATATACGAAGTTGATCTTTAAAGAATTAAAACTATTTAAAAGGATCGTAAACATTATCAAAATGTCACATTTAATATTAATTTACAAATGTGTGAAGAAAAATATAAATTTATATCAGTTTAATAAAAATAAATACACGTTGTAATTCATCATCAAGATATTCACTCACAGTAAAATTCACATTTTTTGCTGGATTAAAATTATAGAATGATTTAAACGCTGATATTAAATATATTTCCTATTTAGAAATCTCTTTTGATAAATGCTTACTGATAAATCTTTATATAAATGTCATCTATGATTTAACGCAGACTCTATTATTTGTTTTATTTCTCATTTTTTGGGAATAAATCTTTGTATTTTTTAAAGTAATTTAAAGTTTTTACTTAAGGGATGGGTCGGGGAACTTTTTTGGGTATTACCCAAAAATCTATTTGAGTAAAATGAAATTACCCCCCAGACTTCAAAGTAAACAAAAACAAGCCAATTGCTCTTAAAATTGTTGCATATGGTGTCTCTCATACCGCACGCATTACCCCCAAAAGTTTTAAATGTACCCCATTTGGGGTAATTTACCCCTGTTCGCCGACCACTGACTTAAGGTATTGTATACATTATTTGGTCATGTGTGCCAATTTCCTACACCACTACAATTTTGTACATAAAAGGTCTACATTATTTACGCATTTAAATGTGACTTTTATGTAACACACTAAGTTCATTGTGCAACATTACCATAACTTTTGCAGTTTTAACACAAGTAACACATTTTTCCATTATTTCGTTCGGTAACTTTGTTGTTAAAAATAGTGAGTTCATTATCCATTCTTTGGTTCCGTAATAATTCCCTAATTTTTTGTTGTGGTCTCTTTTCTTCTTGATTGAGTAACTTAGACGCAACGTTTTTAACGTAGTAATGAAAACTATATGGGTACGTCTAGATAAATATAACCTATAAAGTTCCATAAAAGTCCTCTAGAAACCATAAAATATCTAAAAATCCTAAAAAATTACTAATTAGTAATGATTGGTTTGGTTTTTGAAATTTTATTATTGTGACCAAAATTAATAAAAATATTCAAAGAAAAACAGGCCTTTTTCAATTAGTAATTTTTTGTGCCTTTTAGAAAATATTATTTCTAGGGGAATTGTTTTTCTAACACTCTACCTATAGGTCCTAAATTTTCTTTGGCTTATTTAATTTTTTATTATTTTTTATTTATAAGCATTTTTTGGTCATAATAAAATTTCTTATTTTCCCTTTCTATGTTTCGATTTTCCTTCAAAAATATGGTTTATTTCAAATACATGTTTGTTACGAGAAAGTTACGCATGCAAAAGTTACATGAAAGTTACTGACAAAAAAAAAATGAAACGGAATTATGATACGCATAACAGTAATTCGAATATATGGATGATATGTGTTACCTTTTAATTAATCCGAGAGCCCAGTAGAGCCAAAAATGTGAGGGTGATTTTTTGGTAAAATAAATATCAATATTTCTAAATTTGTTGCGGGTTCCACGTTAGTTAAAATTATTGCAATATTTTGTCAGTAAAGAATTTCTCTTTTCTTTCTTTCACGAAGTTTAAAACAGACATGATAAAACAGACATGATATAGGATACAGTTTGCTATTACAAAAAGTATTTTTGGATAGAACGGGGTAAAGATTTTGTGAATAGTAATAAATTATAACTACAAGACAGGGGTACAAAGAGGAGGTAACCCCTTCTCCCCCAACACCAAATACCACTGTGACCTTCAACTTTGACTTACCGTTACCAAAATTAAATCATTTTCCCTCCCTAAGTTTAAAAATTAAGTTTAAAGGCCATGTTTTATTGTCAGTCGACGGTTTATGAATAGTTGGTCATTGTACGTCTCTAGAAATACATTATACACTCTGACCTTTGACCTACACTGACCGAAGGAGATCGAGAATTGACCGCAAACTCGTGTCTCTTGAAATTATGACTTTTCTTTCTATATTCAGAAAATCAAATAACTTCTTCCTTGGGTGGGGTCCCGACCACTCTTCCAAGTTTTAATGAAATTGGCAAAGTTATTTTCCATTATTTTTCAAGGAAACACACACACACACACACACACACACACACACACGCACACATCTCTGCATAGCGACGTACCGACTTTGTTTTTTTATGCAAGAAGGAGGGGCCAACGGTGAATGCCCTTAAATCTATATCTACAAAACTAATTAACGAAACCTAATTTAACCTAACCTAATTAGTGCCATCGAACCGAGAAGGGTGTGATAAGTATTTCGGACGTAATTGAGGGCTCAAAGGTTGTTTTCTATTCAGTCATTAAATAGTGAGGTACTCGCTAATCTAACCTAACCTAAGCTAACCAAACCTTAACTAACCTAACGTAGCGTAATCTAGCCTAATCAGGATCAACATATATTTTTTCCGGATAGTAAAAATGTTTCTACATTTTTTATACAGATTTTTAATGTTCTGAGGTACCAAAATTGTTAACTCGCAAAAAATTTTTATCCCCCTACATCTGTGAATAATTACACACTCGACCTCGCTTATGCCTAGTTGCCTACGCGCGAGAGAGAGAGAGAGAGAGAGAGAGAGAGAGAGAGAGAGTAAGTAATATACGTTAGCTCCTTTCCCCTATCGAAACTGGAATAAAAACACTGAAAAAAAGGTTTAGAGAAGTTAAAGGAGATGCGCATATATATATATATACACACAGCGTGTTCGAAAAGTCGTACTACAGTCTATCTATCTATCCGGTTTCTAAGTGTAGTGCGATTTTTTGAACACCCTGTGTATATATATATGTGTGTGTGTGTGTGTGTATATATATACATATATATTTTTTTTTAAAGTTCGGGAAGAACCGATTCGCCTCTATTTAAAAGGGCATATCTCGGCGGAAAAACAAAGAAAAAGTGAGAGGAAAGACAGAGGAAAAAGAAAGGGTGGAGGGGACAGTCGAAGTGGAAAAAGACCAAGGATGACAAGGACTGCAGGGTCGAGCCCCATCATCCTTGGGTGCTAGGGCCGGGAGGGCGCACGTGAAACCTCCAGGAACAAGGACGTACAAACGAGCACAAAGAGCACGAGCTTAGAACCCCCTTGCGGGAATATATATATATATACAGTATATATAAAATTTCCGGAAGTAACTGTATACTTTCGTGTCCCGACTCCAATTTCCGTGTGTATAAGTACCTATAAATCTACAACAATATAAAGAACACTGAAAATGGTAAATAATTATTTAGTTTTAAGCCTAAAACTACACATAATTTTTATTTAATTGTTCCTCGGGTGTAAATAATTGTCTCAAAATTGTTAACCTGCAACTTCCGACTCTATGAGTTACCAATTATTATTATTATTATTTTAAGTTAATTTTCTTTTTTTTTTTGGTCTCTTCCGTTATTTTGCTCCTGTTGTATCCATAAATCTGTTGTAATTGATAAAGTATGTGTGTTTAAACGTGTGTTTGTATGTTTGAGCGCGCGTGTGTGAGTGAGTGAGAGAGAGAACGAGAAAGAGAAAGTCCATGTCCCCATTATTAACGAGCTGGTTAGGTTATTATGACTTATGGACATACGGTTACCGTAATTACCGTACATATTTTATGCTCGTGATATAGTGGCGTAGGCATGATTTATGAAGGGGAAGAGATTTATATGCCTTTGGGGTTAAAATGCAGGTGCAAAGGACTGAGTTTATGCCTCCATTAAATGTAAAATATGTTTGTATTGATCAGAATAATATAAATAAATACGAGAGACGGTATTAATCTCGAGGGAATCCGAACCCGCGATCCACAACAATAAAACTACCATTCATCCAAATCAAAATAATAAAAGACGGAAATTTGTGAGTTACTGAATGTTCAGAAATTTATGGACAAGTTGTGTTTTTCGGGGGGTGTAAGAGGGGAGGGGGGTTGTTTAACCTCCTTCGTAATGGTAAAGGTTATGTGACGCTGGGGGGGGGGGGTACCTACAGTTTTACATGGGATCCAAACCGCGAGTCGTCACATCACCTGAACACAGAGGACGGTCACCTGTCCAACTACTACCCAGCTCCAACGTCGCTCAACTTCATTGGTCTGACGGGGAATGGTGTTTCGACGTGGCCACGACATAGCCTGACGTTGTGTGTAATTATACTACTCGTATTCAAGAAACGCACCCTATTTTAACGAAAACACACACAAAATACAGTCAGACCGTCCGTATACATTTTCTACTGAATGACTTAAGTTTTAACATAAAATTTAAATAAATTAAACAAAAACCCATTTCAGGAAGTATATCAAATATCAACAAAACTCTTCGTATTTTATCCACCAGGGTTCACTGAGTATAGAGAAAGTCGACTACCAGGATTTCGTTTTCTGTTAACGCGATACGCGCGAAACCCAAGATGGCCATTTTGGTGCAACCACTTTTTGACTGCACTTATTGCACGCGGGTTCGTTTGTTCAGGATGGCTCTGGTTATCACTCGAATGATCTTTCAATTTTATACGCACAATTTTCTCGGCTTACTTGAAGCCCAATTTTAATTTCGAACTTTCAACGTTGATTAAATACCCTCAGCTTACAAGAGCCGCCTATTGCAGGGCACCATAGAAACAACACACTCCCTCATATAAAATTTATTTCACAAAATTGAAAATTTTCACTCACAGTGGAACATTAATTCAAAATAAGTTTAAAGATGTACACTTACAAATATTTTTGTTCAGAAAAATGAATTTAAATTTCAATAGATGTTTTCAATTACTTGGATTAAGTCTCAAAGGGTTTATACAGAGGGGTTTTGTATGCGATTAAAAAAAACAGCACTTAATTAAAATTCCTTAATTAAAATAAAAAAAATTACTCAAAAAAAAAAAAATGGAAATTTGGTCTCAAACGTTCCGCGCGAATTCCAGAGATTTTTTTCGGAACAAAATTTGCCAAATAATTTTCTTTTTTACAAACTTTTCAAAAGTCCTGCGCGAACTCCGCAGATTTCCTCGGGAAAGAAAATTACCAAAGGTTGCTCAACACAAACTTTTAAAATCATTCCCGGAGATAAGAACAACAAACTCACCAAGCTCAAAATTTGGAGGTTGGACATATGAACAGAATTAAACTACAAAAATTGCTGGACACTTTCTGGTATTATTTTCACAAAGTTCTTCTTTGCCGACTCCCACTCATTTATAGAATAAGGTCTGAACCTTAACTTTTGAAACAAGGTGTGAAGTAATGAAACACTGAGATTCAAATTATTCGAACAACAGAGACATTTTAAAGTCGGCTTATAAAATCAATTTGTGCCACTTATTTCAGAAACGAATTGCAACACTTTATCTTCGGAGAGGTAGAGCTACAACTGACTATTATCCCTAAGTCACACCTTAAGATTAAAGGAACTCTTCCCTTTCAATATCTGAATGACCTATGAAAACATTTTCATTACATGACGTTATCCGTACATAAGTTACTGCCCTCATATTTGCTAATCTCATTTTCGTTATTTTTAACCTCAGTCTTTCGAGAAAAAAAGAATTAAAGTAAAATTTCCTCTCAGAGGGCCTCTCTCAAGGTCTTGACATATAACAAGTTACACAGATCTCAAATGTTTGAACTTAACTCTTAACCAAAAACCGCGAGCCTGATTTATGCCCTTTCTCTGAGAACGAACGCAGTTTTGCTGCCTACTCTACTCTTGGGTCAAGTTTCAAATGCTCTCCTTTATCGACATTTGTAACAGGGTGTCCATAAATGTTTACCCTGAAAATAGTATGCTCATGTTTTAATGATGAATCTTACATCCGTTTTCTTTTTACAGGTGATCTCGTACACGCATAGAGTTTCTGTGCTGGTGTGTTTCGTCTACCGCATTCGCCGCTAGGAGCGCTGTAGTAGCTGTTCAGTTAAGATGGCGTCTGTGACAGAGAAGGCACAATGTGTTGTGTGGCTTGCAGAAACAAAATCTCCTGTCAGTGTTCAGCGAAGGTTCAGAACAAAGTATGGAAAGAATCCACCTGATGTGAAGTTAATTAAGTCGTGGATGAAAAAATTCTTCGAAACTGGAAACGTGGAAAAGGGAAAGAGTAGTGGTAGACCATCAGTTTCCGATGGGACGGTGGAAAACATTCAGACGGCTTTCACACCAATTACGCCATCCCCCAGCTGCAGGACAGGCAGCCAACTGTCATCTTCCAACAAGATGGGGCACCCCCTCATTGGGTGCATGTTGTTCGTGAAACTCTCGACGCAACATTTTCCAATCGATGGATTCGCAGGGACGAGCCAATCCCATGGCTCCCAAGATCACCAGACATTACCCCGCTGGATTTCTTTCCCTGGGGTCATGTTAAAGATTTGGTTTATGCAACAGTTGTTCCAGATATCAGGACATTGCGAGAACGCATTACGGATGCAATTGCAACAGTTAACCCACAAATGTTGGAAAATGTGTGGCGTGAGTGTGAATACCGTTTAGACATTTTACGTGCCACTAGGGGTGCACATGTGGAAGCTTATTAAGTTTATTAACTATGTATCAAAACTTTGTATGTTTATCTACTTATGATTAAAACTGTTTGAATACGAGTGTTTATTTAAAAGTTATAGCATGCTTTAATCAGGGTAATCATTTATGGACACCCTATAGATTTAAAAAGATTCAATTTTCACGTGAAATTAAAACCCCTTCAAAATCACTTCTTTATTTTACGATTTTAATTTATTTTTCTGAAATTCAAACATGCAAATTTTCCGTTATTTTCACATATTTATTTTACATATTTCTAACCTGCACCAACGAACTTCAAGGCTCAACATTATTTTTACATATTTCTAACCTGCACCAACGAACTTCAAGGTTCAACATTATTTTTACATATTTCTAACCTGCACCAACGAACTTCAAGGCTCAACATTATTTTTACATATTTCTAACCTGCACCAACGAACTTCAAGGTTCAACATTATTTTTACATATTTCTAACCTGCACCAACGAACTTCAAGGATCAACATTATTTTTACATATTTCTAACCTGCACCAACGAACTTCAAGGTTCAACATTATTTTTACATATTTCTAACCTGCACCAACGAACTTCAAGGATCAACATTATTTTTACATATTTCTAACCTGCACCAACGAACTTCAAGGTTCAACATTATTTTTACATATTTCTAACCTGCACCAACGAACTTCAAGGCTCAACATTATTTTACATATTTCTAACCTGCACCAACGAACTTCAAGGTTCAACATTATTTTTACATATTTCTAACCTGCACCAACGAACTTCAAGGCTCAACATTATTTTTACATATTTCTAACCTGCACCAACGAACTTCAAGGTTCAACATTATTTTTACATATTTCTAACCTGCACCAACGAACTTCAAGGATCAACATTATTTTTACATATTTCTAACCTGCACCAACGAACTTCAAGGTTCAACATTATTTTTACATATTTCTAACCTGCACCAACGAACTTCAAGGATCAACATTATTTTTACATATTTCTAACCTGCACCAACGAACTTCAAGGTTCAACATTATTTTTACATATTCTAACCTGCACCAACGAACTTCAAGGTTCAACATTATTTTTACATATTTCTAACCTGCACCAACGAACTTCAAGGATCAACATTATTTTTACATATTTCTAACCTGCACCAACGAACTTCAAGGTTCAACATTATTTTTACATATTTCTAACCTGCACCAACGAACTTCAAGGATCAACATTATTTTTACATATTTCTAACCTGCATCAACGAACCTCAAGGATCAGAATTAATAAAGAATTGTGATTGTTAAAACAGTGTTATTCTCTTCAAATCAGTTATTACAAAAGCTTGAAAAGCAGAGATTTGAAACCGAGATTTGTTTTTCTTTAAAACAATATTTAAATTGAATCAAACTGTGTCCAACTTATAACAAAATTCTTAAATTAAAGTAAGTGTCTTGAAAATAAAAAATAAAGATAAATGATATTATCTAATGAATTTCAGTAAAATTATAAACCCACATTGACCTATTCTAAATACATATCCTAAGACAGGATATTTCTTATTATTTTATCTGTACGTCAGTCAATATAGTCATTCAAGCATCCTATATTCCTATATTTACCGATATATTTAATTCATCCATAGACAGTGTAGATCATATTCCCATACATAATAAGGCCCGTATATACTACGTAGATTCACCGGTCATGAATCTTTTTAACGTGAACGTCAAAAGTGTATTTTGCACGAAATATGTAACAGCAAAAGATGATTCAAGCATCGCTGTTTCTCATGAGCTGTTCCTCGGCTTAACGTTCAAAGAGGACTTTGCAACTTCAGTAGAAAATTGTAGCAAATTAACTTCGGGGAAGTTGAAAGTGCTTCAAAAGCTTTGCAGCAGATCTGAATCTGACGTTAATATTAATTGAGGGGATGAATTGTTTTAGTTTGCATTTGTATCGATCGAATTTAAAATTCAAGGAATGGTTTTATCTCTCTCTCTCTCTCTCTCTCTCTCTCTCTCTCTCTCTCTCTCTCTCTCTCTCTCTCTCTCTCTTTGAAGTTAAATGTTTTTATGTACTCATAAATTTAAAACCCAAATTTTTTAGGGTATTTTCCAAATATGAATTTACTAAAGTTTCGAAATATTTTAATAAGTTTTCTGAAGGTTTAACGCACGTTTTAATACATCCACAAAAGAATCATACAAGTTCCGTTTGAAATAAATTAAATTTGTACGATTCTTTCATGGACACCCTGTATTATCTTACGTTTCAATATCTGTCGTACGTTTTCATGTTTCATTTTATTTTTTAATATGTATCGATGCTCAGGGTTGCTTTATAAATTCACGTTACCAGATATTTCTGTGAACTCTCTTTTTAATTAATTCTTGTAGGTTTTAGAGTGCAGCCAAGGTTTTACAGTGCACAGTTTTTAAATAGTTTTTTGTAGGTTTTAATATGCTTATTACGTTTCACTGGTTTTTTTTTATACGTACGTTTTAATCTCATTTTACGACTGGTTTAACATCCATAGAGATGGGGGCTATGTGGTTTGGGGATAAAATCATTATTATTGCATGGCGTTTCATATTTTTCTTACGCTTTAGTCACAGTTTAGTGACTTCGGCTTACGCTTTAATATTCAACGTGTTTTTCATTCCATATTTTATTATTCAAACTTTCATTAATAATTTATATTTTCATATTTTGAAAGTTTCGTATATGTTCATATTTTAATATTTTGAGAGTATGGTTTGGCAATTTAGTGCTTATCTTATGCTTTATAATTTAGTGGTTCTTAACGTTTAAACCTCTCGGATTTCTCAGGAAGAAGAGTCTATTCGAGCATCAAAAGCCTGTGAAGCTCGCATAAATAACGATAATAACAAATTTTGGAAATTTGTTAAGAATCAAACGAGTGTCAAAAGTGCCCTCCCTCCGACAATCGATGGGGTGTCGGAGGAGGATGAAATTGCAAAGCTGTGGAAAAAGCACTACTCTAACACTCTTAACAGTGTGAGTAGGGATAATCTCAAGATAGATTACATCGAAACGCCTGTGGGGAGGGACAAGGGAAAATACTTTGATATCAGTTGCTGAAGTAAAGAGGTTAATTAAAGAGTTAAAGTCTGGTTCTGCGTCAGGGGTAGATAACGTATCGAATGAGCACTTAAAATATGCCAATGACGTAGTATGTCTGCATATATCATTGCTCTTATCAGCCATGCTCGCTCATAGCCATATCCCTGCAGAGTTCATGAGGGTATATATCTTGACCCTGGGCAAAAATAAGTATGGAGACGTTCTGTCCAACAATAATTACAGGCCTATTGCTGTCGCTTCCTGCTTCTCGAAACTACTAGAAAAAAACTTGTTACTCCAATTAAATGATTACCTATGGACATCTAATCAGTTTCGTTTAAAAAGGTCCCACTCAACTGACCTGTGTATCTATGTACTTAAAGAAACAATTTCTAAGTACATTGAGAGAAATTGAACTATTTATAGCTGTTTCCTAGATATAAGTAAGGCATATGATAGAGTGAACCACAATATTTTATTTAAAAAACTAGAGGACAGGAAGGTTCCCATGTACATATTAAATTTATTGAAATTTTGGTATTCCCACCACTTTTTTACCGTTATGTCGGGCAATGTACTATCCGAATGTTTTGGCTCCTCTTGCTGGGTGAGACAAGGCTCGTTGCTCTCCACTATGCTGTTTAATGTGTATATTGACGGATTAATTGCTTCACTTAATGAGGCAACAGTGGGATGTTGTATAGATAACACAAGGATAACTAACTTAGTTATGCCGATGATATGGTGTTAATAAGTCCCTCTATTAAAGGTCTGGATCGGCTACTAAAAGTCTGCGAAGTGTATTCGCAGAAACATGATATTCTTTTTAATGTTACAAAAACTAAGGTTATGCAATTTCATCCTAAAAGCTATAATCAGTCAGCTGATATTATGTTTAAAATGAAAGGTGAAGTAATTGAGGAAGTACAAGAGTTTAAGTATTTGGGTCAAACTATTACCAGCTCCTTGAGTGATGTCTCGGATATAAGAAAACAAACTCGAAGCCCTTGTGCTAAAGCGAATATGACTGTAAGGAACTTTCGGTTCTGTACAAGTGAAGCTAAAGACATTCTCTTTCGTACTTTCTGCAGTAATATATACGGACAGCAACTGTGGGTGTTATAAAAAAGGTTCTGGCAGAACTCTAAATTTGCTGTACAACAGGTCTTTTAGACTCTACATAAATTACCCCCGAGATACTCAGCTTCGCAAATGCTTGCTATCCGCAATGTCCCAAGCTTCCCGGAAGTAACAAGGTGTGCCCAATACAGTCCAATGCAAAGAATTAAAAAATCAACCAACCCGATTATCCAAGCTATCCATGAGTCCTACCGTTTATCCTCTAAGCCAGTGGTCTCCAAAGTGGGGTGCGCCTGCCGATCTAGGGGGTGCGCGAAGAAAATTTGATGATTCTGATTTATCATTGTTTTTTCGTAGAAAGTTTTTGAATTTCAAGAAGATGACCGAGAAAGAAAATATTCGCTAACACACAGTCATTCCTGGGAATTTGCGAGATAGTATCTGCGATATCGCTTACTTGCGATTAAAATTTAGCAAACTAAATATCATAATTCGAGATCGCCGCATTATTTTGTAAAATAACAGTTGATTGACATCGGGGAAGATACAAGTTTACGAACCGAATTTCAACAGAAAACTGTGCACAATTGGTGGATTGAATTAAAAAATGAGTACCCAGATTTAGTAAGCGCAGCGAACGATGCGCTTCTTCCATTTGGATCTACATATATGTGTGAGGTGTCTTTTTCCGCTATGATAGGTATTAAAACCAAGAATCGAAATAAACTGAACTTGGAACCGGACCTTCGAATCGCTGTATCACAAAGTGTCAAACCAAGATTTTCAGAAAATATGAGGCACAGTCAGCCACATTGTTCTCATTAAAATATATTGGTAAGTATATCTTCATCCTATCGTATTTCTGTTGTATACTATTAACTTACTAGTAAATAATAAAAGGATATATATATATATATATATATATATATATATATATATATATATAATCTTCATGTTCATTAGGGGTGCGTGTTATTTATTTTTGCTGATTAAAGGGTGCGTGATCAAAAACGTTTGGAGACCACTGCAGTCTAAGCTATAGACTTCTTGATACGAAAACGTCTGTCTGTAGCTCCACTTAACTTCGACATTACTGTATTATTTCTAATCAATTGTATATATATTTATCCTTAGTATGTGAACTGTCATTGTATTAATAATATTTGTCATATGGACTATAGTCTGCCAATAAACCTTTTCATTTTCATTTCATTTTATATTTACGCCATGTACGCGTCTACGACACTGAAATCACGTCCTCACAGAATGTGAACGACTATATTTCAATGGCGATTTCCTTTTCGTACAGGCCAAAAACCCTCCTGACCCTTCAGTATCTCTCTGTAAATGTTCCTCACTTCATCACAGGTAATGAATGGCCTCCACATTCACCAGACCTCAACCCTCTAGACCGGGGATCGGCAACCTGTGGCTCAGGGGCCGCATGCGGCTCTTTAAAGAATTTTGCATGGCTCCCGACACTAACTTTAATTGCGAAGACGTAAAACACCTTCCGATTATTTTAGATAAACAATGTATGACTCGTATCTAACTAACAAACGAGATGGGGTTTTCATGACGTTTGATAACTCCCCTTCGATATGTGTACTGCATTTTGGGGTACAGATACTGTATCCGTGTTTTGAGATGATCGTCCTGTTAATAAAGTCTTTTGAGTTTGAATAGGAAACGGAAGCTTGCGACGTTCGTCAATAGTGCTGTGAAGGTCAACACACATTTGGAGAGAGAGAGAGAGAGAGAGAGAGAGTCAGGAATATAGGGTACACTGCCCAATGGAGACACTTTCAACACCGTATAAAAACAATCAGTATATTACTGACGACAGTTTGTGGGAACAACATATAGTAATAAAAGTATTATTTGAAATATAACGCACTAACCTATCACAGTTATTTAAAGGGAAGTTTTTTGCTGATTGTGTCTCCATTGGATAGGTGCGTCCCCATTAGGCAGTCTACTGTACTAGCGGTGCAAACACAGATGTGTAAAGTGTGAGGAAATAGAATATGTAAAAAGTTTGTGAACATCCTGCAATAAACATGTATTGCATTATAAATCATTTTGTGTGTGTGTGTGTGTGTGCGTGCTGTTGTTGAAATAGGGGTTACATAAGATATACCTTACAACCTTACAAAGGTTCCGCGCGACGATTCCTCATTTCGCGAAGGTCAAGCTTGTCGCCCCTCCTCTCGAGTTGGTCTGGTGAAGTAGTGAGTTGGTTTCTTGTGCTCTCCACCTCACATAGCCAGGTACGCCCGGCTCATCGGGGATTGTTCTGAGCCAAGCGTCTAGTCTTCTTTTGAAGATGTCCATTGCAATCCCTTCGTGTTTCTTAGGTCTTTGGGCAGCTGATTAAACAGTTTTGGTCCTCTCACCACAAAACTTTTCTTTCAGGGTTAAGGATGTTCCTTGTCTCGCCTTTAATTTTGGAATACGACACAATCTACCGTTTCTACTTTCCACCGTTGTTTGGGGAGTTACAGGGTTCAGAGTAAGATTAGGGACTAGTTTCTCCATTATTTTCCAAGTGTAAATAATGGTCTATCTCTCTCTTCTCCTTTCCAATGAATATAGGTCTAGTTCTCGTAACCTTTCCCAGTAATTTAGTTCTTTGCACCCGTTGATCTTGGCTGTGAAGCTTCTCTGGATCCCTTCCAGCTGTCTAATGTCTTCCTTTTTATATGGGCATGTTAGGACAGAGCAGTATTCAAATTTGGGTATGATCAGGGTTTTCAGTAGAGGAATCATTACATTCCTATCCCTTCGTTTAAAGGTTCTCAATATCTGACCCGTTATTCTCTTTGTTCTGTTTACTGCTATCTTATTTTGTGTTTCAAATTTCGCATCATCTGTCATTACAACCCCTAAATCTTTTGCTCTGGAATTTCTCTGAATTTCCTGTCCATTTGGGGAATAATAGTTCATGGATTTTAGGTCTTCTCTTTTTCCATGCTGTAACAGCTGAAATTTCTCGGTGTTAAACTTCATATTGTTGTCTTCCGTCCACTTGTAGATTCTGTTTATGTCGGTTTGTAGAGATCCTATATCTTCTGGGTTTCTTATTTTCTACTGATCTTTGTGTCATCGGCAAAGGATGTTACTGTGCTGTCTCTGGTAACGTCCTCATCTATGTCAGTTAGCATGATTATGAAGAGTAGTGGAGCTAATACTGTTCCGAGTAATACTGTTCCTTGTGGTACTGAGCTGAGGACCTCTGATTCTGATGAAGATACTCCTTGTACTGTAACGACTTGCTGCCGCTCACTAAGGAAATTATATATCCATTTCCCTACTTTTCCTGTTATTCCCATATATTTCAGTTTATGTATTATGATTCCATGGTCACACTTGTCGAACGCTTTAGCAAAGTCTGTGTATATTACATCATAGTCTTCATTACTTTCAAGTGCATCAATAATGGTGTTGTAGTGTTCCATTAGTTGCGATAGGCATGATCTGCCTGACCGAAACCCGTGTTGGTTATCATTGAATTTTTTCTGAGTTTCCAAAAAGTCAGATTTTCTGTCTAATTATTCTTTCAAATATTTTAGTGAGATGAGATGTAAGCGACACTGGCCTATAGTTTTTGGCCTCAGATCGACCTCCTCCTTTATATTTTGGGACTATGTTCGCGCTCTTCAGGATGCCCGGTATTTCCCCCGTGTCTAGTGATCGTCTCCATATCCAGTATAGGGGCTCAGCGATTGCATTCTTGAAGTTTTTGATCAGTGTAGCATTCCATTTATCCGGTCCTGCCGCTGAGTGTGTTTTTAGTTTCCCTTTGGCTTCTGTAATATCATCCATCGTAAAGTCGAAATCCGTTTTATATATATATATATATTATATATATTATATATATATATATATATATAGGCTGCAAACCCACAAGGAAAAAGAAAAACGATTCCAAGGCCTTTCGTGTATTTTTTCGTTTTTCTTTTTCCTTGTGGGTTTGCAGCATTCATTCATTTCACGTGTTTAATTGTGGAATTCATCATATATATTATATATATATATATATATATATATATATATATATATATATATATATATATATATATATATATATATATAAGGGTGACACTTATTTTCGAAAGTTTGAATTTTTATCGGGACGGGCGCGTTTCTGGTTCCATTTTGTCAAACAATATCGTGTGTAAAATATTTTTGAAATAAAACAATATTTAGAACTGCCTCAATACGGTCAAAGTTTGTATATTTTCTCGAAAAGTAGAAATTTTAGATCATGATGTTCTATGCCTCTAGCAAATAAAATATCACTTCTAGTTTGTTCAAGCTACTAATCTTGCCCTAAAACATATAACTGGACTTCATACTTTCAACTCTAGGTCCCCCTCAACTCGAGTATTAGCCCCTCAAGGGGGGGGGGGTATCATGGGCGCCCATCTCCCTCTCATTGTTGCCTACTTTGCAGAGGTCACGGTGGACTTGCGGGCGGTTGGGAAGTCACAGCGGTGCTTCTCGACCACTTGTAAGAGGAACTGCCTTTGGTCTTCACTCTTGGTAAGGGCCAGGTTGAAAGACTGCATCAACGCCACCCCGCGCTCCGCGAAGTCATTGACAACTTGAAGGGCCTGGACTCGGCGGGATGCGGCGATGAAGGCTGGGTCCGTCCGCCACTCCTCCGGATCCTTGAGCAGGAAGGCGGTGCTGATGTCCAGAACCTTGAAGAACTCCTTTGATGTAGTCGTTGTGAACTTGGCCAATGTATTGTTGGCGATTGAGGCGGTGGACAGGTCCACATTGATACGCCGCGGGGGATCCTCCGATCCTTCCTCTTCTTCCATCGCTTTAATCATCTCCCGCTTTGTCGCCAAGTCGATACCCTCGTCGAAGATGGCCAGGGTGACGAGGCGCTCGCTCAAGTACCATAGGTGCCTGGCGAAGACTGTCGCCGTCGCCTTGGCCACCGCTGAGTCCGGATAATAGACGAGGGCCTTGAGCAGCGCGAGGTCCGCGGCTGGGGCCGTTGCCGGGAGCGGCGCTTTGTACCAGGCTGTCACGTAGATGGACACGGCGAAAATGGTGAATCGCCGGATTCCAGCCGCTTCGCCTGACGACATCTGAAACTGTTCCCGGAACAGGAACAGTTTGATGGCATAGATGACTTTTGCCATCCAGCGCGCGCGATGGAAGGCGCCGGGACGAGCGAACCGGGCACCCCGCTTGTTCGGACCGCCCAGCACAATTACAGAGAGCTCCAGAAGTTCCCTGTAGTCATCACGTGGATGTTGACCGTCGAGGAGGCGGCTGAATTCGATCAGCAGGTCGTCGCGGGCGTCCTTCAGGTGCTGCGGCATGGTTCCATCCTCGAAGGGCTTCGCTTTGGTTTGATCGATGAAGTCCCACTGGGCGGCGAATCGTTTGAACAGGAGGATGTCAGGACCAGTAGAGGGACCGAGGTACGCCGTGAATGCCTTCTCGCACACCAGTTCGTGGATGTGGTGGCGGCAAGCCAAATGAAGCACTGTCTTCTCGAGTTTCTGCTCAATGATATAGCAAGCTCCTCCTGAGAGTCCTGTGTTTGAGGCGGTGGTGTCAAAAGAGAGGGCACAGATCCGTCCCTTGATGTCCCAATCCTCGAGGGCAGAGAGGACGGCTTCCGCCATGGCGCGGCCGGTGCCGTCGGGGAGGCTGGGCACAGCCAGAAGCTTGTCGACGTTCTCCCCAGACACCAGAACTGGAAGGCGATCTTCAGCAGGGCCTCCGTCAGCCGCTGGTACGATTTTCCCGTCCCAGTGAACGGTCAGCGGCACAGTAGGATGGAAGGCTGCCTTCATTTCCGCTGCTGCCATAGCACGGAACTTTGCTCGGTCGCGGCGGGAGGATTCGCGGTTCAAGACCAGCTCCTCAGGGTCGTGGCCCAAGCTCCTCGCAGCCGCCGACAGCAAAAAAACACCTTCTCGGTCGGTAAGTTTCGTCCGATCCATCGCTGCGGAGAGATCAGGGGTGATCATCTTTTTCGACGCGCGGAATCGCTTGGGTGGTAAAGGGGTCGTAGATGCTTCTGCATTCGACGTGGACGGGCCCGAGAGAGGAGAGAGAGCTCTTCCTCTTCTTCTCGGCGACGACGCCGTGTCGGTGACCGAGTCGGGCTGCTTGCACCTGAGCTGGAGCTCGATGCCAGTTCGACGAGTTCTTCTCGGCTCTCTCTGTTCGCCCTTTCATCATCTTGCCGGCGGCTCCTTTCCGCTTCCTGTCTCCTCGCACGCTCCTCCTCAGTGTGCAGCGTCATGTCACGTGTGGAGGAGATGCGGCCGCGCCGCACCTCGGCCCTTTGTCCCGTCAGGAACTCCCTGTCCTCTTCGATTGTGATCATCGACATCGCCTGTTCGTGTGCGATGTCGAAGAGGCGGTCAATGGATGAGAGGAACTCGGCCTCGTTCCTGATTTGGGTCACAGTGCGCCGTTTCGAGTTCTTGTTCAGAGCCCGCCACTTCTCGTACATTCGGAGAACCTTGTCCCTTGCGCGTTGGTCTTTCTGCGTAGGAATACGGGACCGCTCCCAGAATTCCTTGACTGCGGTCACTGTCTCAGCGGCTGCTTCCTTGATCGGCTTCTTGACGTCAAGGTGAAGGTGGAAAAAGTACTGAAGCGCCTGCTTTCCCGTAGGCAGCATGCTTTCTGTGATGCTGTGGTCCACGGTCCCCAGGAGATAGACTGCTGTTTTAGATCTTGTTGCCGAAGCCATCACGTCGTTTCAGAACTCACTGAAAAAGAGAATGAAACACTGTTAGTGTTGGCAAAACTCGTCCCAACCCATTTTCTACTTAGAATAACATGTTCTTTCGCCTGTATCAATATTTGGATAAACTCGTGTTACACCCTGTATAATACCTCATTTTAGTCTTCTGTACACCAGTGCGGAAGACTAAACCAACGACTCTGACCGTCCGTCTGTCTGTCTGTTATCATTTTTCAACTCAGAAACTACAGCAGCTATCGAAACGAAAACTGACATGATAACAGAACGCCATGAGTACTTTTCGACAAAAAGTATAAACTTTGACCTCGTTGAGGCAGTTCTAATTATTATTTTATTTCAAAAATATTTTACACACAATGTTTTTAGACGGAATGACACCAGAAATGCGCCCGTCCTGATAGAAATTCCCAAAAAATGAAAAACACCCCAAATAAGTGGCACCCTAATATATATATATATATATATGGCTCTAGAAATATTGAAATTTTACTAAATTTGAATAAATGGCTCTTGTTATTTTCGTTGTCGACACCTGCCCTCTAGACCTATGATGACCAACTTTCTATGGTTATGCCAGAAATTAAAATAAAATAAATGCAAAGTGCCACACAAAAAAAAATACTTAAAATTAATAACTGTAATATATACACAGAAGGTTGACAAAAGTAAGTAGACACACGATGATTGTTCTCAAGTACAAATGGCAAAGTTCATCAATGAAATACCAGAACGTGTCATTTTTACATAATGCAAAGGGAAACCAACACCATTCTAAATATATTCATTCAATAAATCTATTATTACTTATTGACTTTTAGTATCAAATCAAAACTATTTACTTTTGTCAACTCTCTCTCTCTCTCTCTCTCTCTCTTCTCTCTCTCTCTCTCTCTCTCTCTCTCTCTCTCTCTCATATATATATATATATAGAAAAAATAATGTCCCATGCCACACGTGGCAGGCACGCGTGCCGGTGGTTTGCTACTTCTAGAATCTAGTCTAGACTATTTGGTGTGGAACGCGCTACAAGAAAAATTTATGCACGCCGCCAGACACCGTTCAACAAAATGTAGGAGCTCCAACAACCCATCGCATCGAAGAATGTTGGCAATAAATCTCAGAGGAACATATCCACGCCGCCGTTCTTCAATGGAAACGACGTGTCCACTCTATGATTAGTCAAAATGGACGTCACACCCAACATCTTTTCCGCTGAAATGTAAATAAAGTTGATATTATTACGTATATTACAATATAGGCCTAAACCTGATATGTATGCGCGGAGTAGTCCAAATTTCTCTATCAGAGAGCAGGCAGTATCTGCTCATATCTTGATTTTTATTCTTGATAAACTTCATTTTTCTGAACGCTAAATTGGAACTTTTGTAAATTGACTTGAACTTGTGATATCTTAATAGAATTTTTAAACTCAAGATCAGCTGTTTTAATAGTATAAAGAAACATTATTTTTGCATAGTATTTCTGTTATATATATATATATATAATATATATATAATATATATATATATATATATATATATATATATATATATATATATAATATATATATATATATATATATATATTATATATATATACGACTAAATATAAAAGTATTTAATTACCTTTCTTTTGTATTAAAAAAATGTATGGCACGAATGTAACCAAATAAGAATTGTACAGTATATACTAATGTAATGTACAGTAATTCTGCCATTATTATGTTTTGTACAATAATTCTCAGTTTTCTTTTAAAAGTTTTTAAATAACTTAATGACGCTTTGTATGCTAATCGTCCAACTGGCGTCAGGTTAGGGAGTTAAGGAGAGTAATCGGCGTTTTGCTTTTGTGCTCTCCCTACCTGGTCTTTGTTTTTTAAATGGCCTGGCAGGAGTAGATGAGTTCCTCTCCCACGTCCTGCGAGAGATGTTGGCGTTCCGTCGCTGGCGTTCTAGGGTTAGGAGGTTCAGAGGTTCGGATCCTCAAATCTACAAGGTAAAAGCTTGCTCTCATCTAGAGGATTCAGCAAGCTTGGATGAACCTAAGTATGTTTTATCTTTCCATAGTTCTACGCTCCCGTTTCTTTTATCAACTTTCTCTTTTCCGGACTCTCATGAACTCTACCCCTTACCCCCATTCCCATTTACGTTAATCTAACATAATATTAAAAAAGAGTCCAGTTCTGGCTGGACCACAGTAGCGAGTATCGTTGTTGCGTAAATATGATGTTCGAAATTTAGAGAGTGATATTCAATAATGGATGAGTCACCATTTTTGACCAGAACTACTGTATACAATTATTTATGGAAACCTAAGTATGCACATAACATAACCATAACTTTACTAACTGACATAAGTGAAACGCAACTACGATTCCTTGTCGATCTTAACAAGGTATAGTTTTATCATATAGGGCAAGACAATTTTCCAAAGTATGTCCAATTGGGCAGGACGGATTATGCCAGCTGCATGTTTTTAATGTCTACTTGCTCAAGTTATTATTGAAAAGTTTTATTTGTAGAACGCCAGCAAAGCAAATTGAAATGTGGTCGTTAGATAGATTTACAGCTGCCGTCGTGACCAATGGCTTAACACCACTTCCCGTCGATCAGCGAAGTTAGGTGCCACTGGGACTGGAGAGTAGCTGGATGGGGAACCGTCCTTTATGTTCACATTATGTAGAGACCCGTGGTTCGGATCCTACATAAAGCTGTACGTCACCTCTGCCATATGATGTTAAACAGCTTCATGAAATACACAACAGACAGGCTTACTTTTCTTCTATACCTGCTATATAAGCTATTATTTCTTGCTATTGAAATAAGGAAAAATCATTGGCATGTATATGTATTTACCATTATATTTTACATTTTTTAGGGGTAACTTATTTATTTCTTTATATTTATTGATTTAGTTACAAATACGCATGAATTCCACGCGAATCGTGACAAGAAAACTACTTTTAAAATTTTGAAAGATAAATTCACCTGCTAAGTTATATTTCATTTTAATCATGAATTCTCTTGGATGAATAATTCTTACTCTTTTAAACAAGAAACTCCGACAGTTTGAGTAAAAGACTCATTGGAAGTGTAGTGTGTTTGTCTTTCATGACAATGTTGAGTCATGTAATTCCGTTACGATAATTGATAGCATTCCTAGACAGAATTTATATACACCTACAATCAACCATACTCGATCTTTCTTTGCTTTTTTCACCAAAAAAAGTTAAAAATCACGAAAAACTGCCAATTTGGAGATATTCCACAAATTGCAACTGCGTAAAAACATTTGCCGGGGGCAAGTAATTCCGTCACATACGAGTACGTTGTTTCGTAATCTAGAAAAGAAATGTGTTAATAATATTTTCCTTTTTGTATTCGGTAGTAAAGGTATGGCTAGGCAGATTTTGGTAATAACTATTACATAACTAATTCCAGCATTTTCTAATAATAGCATGGCTAGAAAATGACCAAAACAGGTTGTGCTGTGTAATTTCGTCACGATGGAATTCGTGTACGGAGGCCAGTTTTCGTAGTTCAGTGGGTAACACCTTTTCCCTATAAGCTAAAGGAAAGTCCTCAGATTGGAGGTTCAATTCCAGTTGATGTCTAGTAATAATAATAATAATAATAATAATAATAATATAATAATAAAGGAGTTAACTCAAACAGCTGCATTCGTTGACCAGAGCGCTGTGCCAGTTTCTGGCACCCGTTATTTAAGCCAATCATGGAGTTATCTTAATAAAATATTTGTATATAAGGCCCTCCTAGGAAAAAGTGCTAAGCGCGAGAAAAGTAAAAAAAGGCAGAAAAACGCAGTTAAAGTTGTACCAATTTGAAAGCGACATAAATTTTGAACTTTTGAAGATATTTTGACGAAATGACGTGGGAATCATCCGTGCATCGAATGAGAATTTATGGCGATGTACATTAATATTTTACGATTTCTCTAATGATTCTCAAAAAAAAAATTAAGATTTTACAGAAATTATATTGCAAAAAAAAATATATATCTTTTAAAAAATTGCAATAAGATGTACAGAAATGTGTGAATTCTCTTCTACTCTTAACATAATCGGAGTTTCTAAAAACTAAGAGAACATTGTCACGACACTAAAGTTATATATACACACACACACACACATATATATATATATGTATAGAAACGACGTAAGTATAGAGGAGTGTTCTGCACACGAGGAAGAGAAATAACAAACAAATGAAAAATAAGGCACCCGCCCGGGAATCGAACCCAGGATCTTCCGATTGCCGGTCAGACGTGCTAACCACTACACTACGGAGCCACGATAGTCAGAAGGTGTAATTCTCCTACATAGGGCAGAAACCAATGCCTTGAGAGGGCCCCTCGCAAATCGTGAATATGTACATTTAACTGCAATGACCGCGCAGTATATTAACGTATAGAAACGACGTAAGTATAGAGTAGTGTTCTGCACACGAGGAAGAGAAATAACAAACAAATGAAAAATAAGGCACCCGCCCGGGAATCGAACCCAGGATCTTCCGATTGCCGGTCAGACGTGCTAACCACTACACTACGGAGCCACGATAGTCAGAAGTTGTAATTCTCCTACATAGGGCAGAAACCAATGCCTTGAGAGGGCACCCTCGCAAATCGTGAATATGTACATTTAACTGCAATGCCCTATGTAGGAGAATTACAACTTCTGACTATCGTGGCTCCGTAGTGTAGTGGTTAGCACGTCTGACCGGCAATCGGAAGATCCTGGGTTCGATTCCCGGGCGGGTGCCTTATTTTTCATTTGCTTGTTATTTCTCTTCCTCGTGTGCATCACACTCCTCTATACTTACGTCGTTTCTATACGTTAATATACTGCGCGGTCATTGCAGTTAAATGTGTGTATATATATATATATATATATTACTATGTGTGGGTTCGAACGACGGTTCAGGATCGACCTGCGGTCGACCCCTCTACAGCATCCCGCCTCATTTGCGGTATTTTATACATACATATGGGGAGAGAGAGAGAGAGAGAGAGAGAGAGAGCTAACAAAAGTAAATAGACACCACGATGATTGTCCTAAAAAAAAATGGCAAAGCTCATCAATGAAATGTCATGACGTCTGTCACCTTGACGTCATAATGGAAAAAGGGGAAACCAAAACACGATTCTAAATATATTCATTCAATAAATCTATTATTATTTATTCACTTTTATTATCAAATCAAAAACTATGAGAAAACCGACGGTGTCTACTTTATCAATCCTGTGTGTGTGTGTGTGTGTGTGTGTCGTTCTCCCTCCTCATCTTGTGCGGAACGTTCTTCTACACAAGCGTCGTTCTTTACATTAATTATACTGTATGTTGTTTGCAGTTAATATATATATATATATATATATATATATATATATATATATATATATATATATATATATATATATATATATGTTTACAGTCTTGCTGAATGGTTTAGTTAAAGTTAAATGAAGAGATTAGAATTCCTTCCATTTGCTATCCTTGCAAATCCCTCGTGACAAATCCCAAGCGAGCCATTTCCAGCCATCCGTATGTACTGTATGTATCTATTGATACATACATAATATACATACATACAGGTAAGCGGAGAGATAAATAAAGAGACAGATACATGGTAAAAGATGGAGATTGGTAAAAGATGGAGATTTGAGTAGAAGAACAACAAAAGAATTTGTACTCTCTTTCATTGTTGTTCTATTTCATTCTTTTATTATTGAGGGTTTTTTTAATAACTTTACAGTTGAGAACAAATCGGTCTCTTTTTTTTTTTAGAATAAAAAACGACTTTTGGGAGTCAATTCACGAAGGGTTTTTTTTATGTTTATGTTAATTGATACATTTAATTTAGTTTTGGGGTTGGAAATTTATTTGGGAGCCTGTTTGAATATATATATAGACATTTTTATATTACAAATTTTTATGTATCTTGAAATAAAGGGGCTTTAATGAAGGTTAAGTTTGGAAAATTAAGTTAGGTTGAGCCAGTTAAGTTCATAATATAAAGTTAAATGTCGTCAAGTGCGCGCGCGCGCGCGCGTGTGTCTGTGTGTGTGTGTGTGTGTGTGTGAAGAAAGAACGGATTCAGTCCATCAAGAGACTTCTGAGCTAGAATAATTGGGGTTCCCGGTTTATTAATACTCCGTGTTTACAATCGATAATGATGACGGAAATTTTAACTCTTACTTTCATAATATTAACAGTATTAACGGCCTTTTGGTTTAACAACAACAACAACAACAACTCGATTGTTGTTGATGAAAACACCAAATTTAACTGATTTTTATTTAATTTCATAAATATAAAGTATAATGAAGTATAGGGTGTCTCAAAAGTCCCTGTGCACCTACATATATATGATGATGAAAATAATCACGAAGAAGAAAAGAAACAGAAAGCGCTTGAGCACCATTCTGTGTTTCCTTTTTCCTTCGTGGTTATTTTCATCATAAATATTATTCACGTGTTACTTTCGTGGAATAGTTTTCATATATATATATATATATATATATTCTCCCTATAGGTGCACAGGGACTTTTGAGACACCCCGTATAATGAAGTATAATGACTAGGAGAAAAGCGAGTGTGACTTACACGGTTTTACAATATATCCCAGGGAGAGAAATCTAAATATTTTAATTCACAAAAACTACATTATTTATAAATATCCTGTACGTACGTCCATTTTTTCACATCCACTGGGAAAACGTGGCGACCTCGTGAGAATATATACTTATGGCGCAGTTCGCATCTTCTCTCTCTCTCTCTCTCTCTCTCTCTCTCTCTCTCTCTCTCTCTCTCTCTCTCTCTGTTGGCTTATTAATGATTTACATTTCTATCTTTTAATTCTCTTACGGTTAAATGATTTGTTTTTTTACACTTAATATATTTAATTTTACACCATTTAATTCTGTTCAATACACTTTATTTTGTTTACTTAATTTCACACATTCTTCTAAATCAGTTTAATACAACGGACGAGTGAGACAACGTTTTAATCTTAAAATTCAAGGTCATACATACAAAAAGAAAGGATAAAATAATTTATACATTACGTTTCTTTTTGAGTGGTCATCAAACGCGTCTTTTCAACCAATCCCTTCTTTTTAAGTGAGAAGTTGAAATTTTAAAAATAATTATTTTAACATGAAACTATTTAGAAATTAATGATTTTTTTAATTAACGGTAATGAAATAGTAAACAGGAAAATACGCAACATCAGTTAAAAAACGTTTTCAAGTAGTAAGAAACGACTCTAAATAAACAAGTATTTGGGAAGCGCTATTAACTCTATTTACTTTTGGTGACGATTTTTTTCCATCTCGTTTCAAGGCTTTTCTGTTCAGATTAAATTTATGTAAATAAATAATAGTTACGGAAGGATTAAATATCATAATAAGGAGCTAGAAGCTCTCTTTCTCTCTCTCTCTCTCTCTCCTCTCTCTCTCTCTCTCTCTCTCTCTCTCTCTCTCTCTCTCTCTCTCTTTTGCTTAAGACAATGACCGTTCGTTTATACTGAGTCATGGAGAATATCAGGTATCATTCTGGGATATATATATATATATATATATATATATAAAATAATGTTGCTAAGATAATGAGAGATAATGTTAAGTTAATGTTAAGATAATAATGTTAATTTTGGGGGTGGGAGTGTGGGGGGAATATAAAAGAGAAAGAAATTCATTATTTGTTCTTATTTTATTTCGAATTTTAAGACAAGACGGGCAAAGTGCTAAAACTCTGGTAGTTTTTCCTTGTAAATTTGTATGCTCCTACTACAGATTCGCTGATGACACCAAGCTTGGGGCCAATGTTGGGACGCCCGAAGCGATCGAGCAACTGCGTGCGGACCTAGGTAGAATAGGAGAGTGGTCCGAAAAATGGCAAATGCCGTTTAACTTGGGTAAATGCAAGGTGATGCACATTGGCTACGCCAATCCCAAGTCGGACTACTCCATGTTGGAGAGTAATATCGAGGCGACTGATTTGGAAAAGGACTTGGGTGTGCTAATTAGCAGCGACCTTAAGTTTACGAAACAGTGCGTAGAGGTGGAAAAGAAAGCCCAGAAGCTGTTGGGTTATATCAGGAGGCAATTTCAGTTTCGGAACAAGGAGCTTGTGCTCTCTCTGTACAATTCCCTGGTTCGGCCGCACCTGGAGTATATTGTACAGTTCTGGTCGCCCACCCTCGGGAAAGATATTGCCATGCTGGAGCGAGTCCAGGCGAGGGCCACAAAGTTAATCCCTTCCGTTAGGCATATGGGCTACAATCGACGCTTACGCGCCCTGAACTTGTTTTCGCTGGAAACTCGGAGGCTGCGCGGTCAACTGATCGAGGTTTTCAAGCTCTTACGCGGGTTCAACGATGTCGATTTTAGAAGCATGTTTAATTTAAATGATAACCGAACTCGCAACAATGGTTGGAAGTTGGATTTGAAACGGTTTAGGACTAGTGTGTGTGGGAATTACTTTACGTATAAGATCTGTGACACGTGGAACAGGTTACCTTCAGAAGTTGTGAACAGTTCCTCTGTGGATCATTTCAAGAAAAGGTTAGACCAAATCTTGCACACTATTTGAGTGTGTAGAAAATTTTCTGTGGCACCCGTTGCCATTGGTACCTCCTCGGTATGGGCCGCAAGGCCTTTTGAGGCACTTCTTTTCCTTGTAACTCCTTGTAACTCTCTCTCTCTCTCTCTCTCTCTCTCTCTCTCTCTCTCTCTCTCTCTCTCTCTCTCTGTTGCTTGAGACAATGACCGTTCGTTTATACTGATTCATGGAGGATATCAGGTATCCTTCTGGGATATATATATATATATATATATATATATAAAATATAATATAAAATAATGTTAAGATAATATTTAAGATAATAATGTTAATTTTGGGGGTGGGAGTGGGGGTGGGAATATTAAAGGGAGAGAAATTCATTATTTGTTCTTATTTTATTTCGAGTTTCCCGTTTCGTCTCTCTCTCTCTCTCTCTCTCTCTCTCTCTCTCTCTCTCTCTCCTCCCCTCATTTTCTACCTCATTTTTATTTCAAACGTCGTGAAATTATACTGGACTTGAAGACTAGGTTTGGGTTCTGTCCGCAGGAAAGAAAAAAAAATGCCCTACGCTACGAACGGTATGATGTATCTGTAAACAATTTTAATCTACATCTTAACATGAAAAGAATTTACGATGCTTCTATATGGAATCTTTACAGTTTACAATAGAATAGGTTGTAGTGAAAATAGTGTAGTGAACGAGAGGCGATACTGTCAACGTTTAAATCGGAAATTGACAATCTGTTGTTACTCATTCTCGGAGATATGCTTCCTTTTCATTGAGATGACTCCAAGGGTACGAATGTTTCTTACGTAACCACTGAAGATGTTCACGTCCTCTGTTCTACATCGTGAGAAATTTATCTTAATTTTGCGTTCGAACATCGTGTGAATCGAAGGAGTGAATCGAAGGGGAGTTTATACCGGATATCGTGTTTCATTTATTCTGAAATGGGTTTTGTAGATCTGTTCAGTCAACTTTACAAATTTCAAAATTCCTCGCTTGCTCAAGTTCGTTTGGGAGTAAAAAATACATAGAAAGACTGTTTTTTCATGTTTGGTTCCGGTTTCATGGATTGTCACTACGAATGACTCTTTTGAAGGTATTGCAGGTAATTGAAAACTGTATATGAGATCTTCCTAGGAAGAAGTGGCTAAGCGACAAAAGTAAAAACACGCCGGAAAACGTAATTAAAGTTGTACCAAATTTGAAAATGACATAACTTTTTAACTTTTTAAAATATTTCGTCAAAAATATCTCCAAAAATTCAAAAGCTATGGCAACTTTCAAATTGGTACAACTTTATAAAGCGTTTTCTGGCGTTTTTTACTTTTGTCGCTAGCCACTTCTTCCTAGGAAAGCCTCATACATATACACTTTTCATTTACTACAAGTTTTTTTTAACTATTAGACCCAAATATGCCTCCCCCCTCCCCCCCCAACTTAAAAGTTTACAAATATTTTTATTTTAAAAATCCAAAGAACAAAAGTTTCTCAAAATTATAGTATTTTTTTTTTCTTTAAATGTTCCTTTTGAAAACACAATAAATTCTTAAGTAACGTAAAAACTGAGACAATACTTTTGAAACTCGAAATTGTTTTGATAAGAGAAAATATAAATCACGGCCTCCCGACATTAAAATTACTTAAGATTTATGCCTAATTATAATTCATAAAAAAAAAAATATAATGTCCCAATTAATAATCTTAAATTTTTTTTTAAATTTTTTTATTATTATTATCTGGGGGAGAGGGGGGGGGGGGATCTTGAAAGAAAATAAGTCCTTCCATGAAATATATATATTTACAGGGTGTCTCATAAGAAAATTTATTTGAAATTAAATTTACAAAAGTAATACATTAGAACTAAAACAATTGTTCAAATTGATGGCTTGTTTTGGGACCTTTTTTCCTGTCTGTTGCGGGTAGAATACAGGAGTTACACTCGTAAGGAAAAGGCGGAAATTGTTCTTTTCCTCACGAGTGTAACTCGCTTCCATATTAGCCAAAACAAGACATCAATTTGACCATTTGTTTTAGTTCTAATATATTAGACCCTACTTTTGTAAATTTAACTTAAAATAAATTTCTCTATTAGACAGGACTTATGGGACACCATATATATATATATATATATATTATATATATATATATATATATATATACAGGATCACCATAACTAAATACATTGTATCACCATAACTAAAATACATTGTAAAGACGAAAATAACTAACTAAAATGAGTTACTAAAAAAGCTTTATATCGTACAAGAATTCCATTCCATCTGTGAAACATTTTAATATGTATTTTCTTTACTAATAGATTAGCCGAAAATGAAGTATTTCTAAAACTAAGATCCAAATTTGAAAACTCAAATCCACATATATGAAAATGGTTTCATCTTAATATTAGTTCTAATAACCATCTTTGCCTTCTTCAGAATACAAAAACAGAGACCAAATGAAATTCTCGAAAGCCCCCATGGATCAACTTGGGATCGAGAGCGGATCAGGATTTAATCCAGTTGGATATTACTTTGATTTATGGTAGGTTATCTTACTCCTCTTCTCGGGTTTAAGCTAAGTAAACACGAGCAATTTAAAAGAGAAGAGGAAAGAAGCCCCATATTTAATTAGAGCGGAACTTCCGAGAAGGAGGAAATCTGACTCAAAGCGCCACCAGAAAACTCCCTTAATTTCTCAATGGAATTTGATCGTAGCCCATTTGTAATTTCTGTTTAAATTATCGTAAGGATTAGGTATGATATTGGATCTATCGCTTCCGTTATTCTCGTAGGGGGGAGGGGAGAGGGGCGGGGAAAGTTCCCTCTCCTTCCCCGCGTCACTCACCCAACTGTGGATCAATATAGATATTGAATTTAATATAACGGGAAAGAGTGAACCAAACAAATGAAAATCGTTAACGAACGCGAATTAATATTTTCTTATTTATAAAGTAAATATTAAATATTTTATATATTTTTTTCGTTAAAATAAATTTAACATAAAATAAATAATTGTAAAAATTGAACTACTTATTTTATTTTATTTGGTCTTTAACCTCTCGACTTTACTGGGCTCTCATAGAAAACCGCTTCGTAGGTGGCTATGATTAATAATATATAAATCCTGAATAAGAAATATTAATTAATTTTGAATACATAAACGAACGAATAGTTGAAAATTAGACAATGAATTTAAATCAATGTGACGTCATTAAAAGCATTTGTGAAAATATTCGTTTTTTTATTTATTTTTTATATTTATAATTTTATTCACAAAATAAATATTAGAATATTACAATTTCTGTTATGGTACAATAATACAATATTTCAGGGGAGTTTTACGATAATACAATAATACTGTCAACTGGACTTTTTACTTTATATACTGTAATTTGGCCCTTAATCTTTAGGCTTTACTGGGCTCTCACATTAATTAGCGATAAAATACATGATATATAGATGACGTTTAAATTATGATTAATACACAAACGAACTAATAGTAGAAATACAGTATACCTTACCTTATGTACCTTATGTTGTTTCGTGTGTTGGTCTCTCTTCACACGAAGGTCAAGCTGGTGGCCCCGCCTCTAGGTCTGGCCTGGTGGAGGAGCGAGTTACTTTCTTGCGCTCTCCACCGTACATAGCCAGGCACGCCCGGCTCATCTGGTACTGTCCTGAGCCAGGCATCCAGTCTTTTCTTGAAGACTTCAACTTTGACCCCCGTTACGTTTCTGAGGTCCTTAGGAAGCTGGTTGAAAAGTCTTGGCCCCCTGACAACCAAGCTATTTTCCTTCAGGGTTGAGGAGGTCCCTTGTCGTGCTTTTAATTTGGGAACACTACACATTCTGCCTTTCCTATTTTCCAGTGTTGTTTGAATGGTAATTGGGTTTAGTTTTAGGTTTGGTACCAGTTTTTCGATCATTTTCCATATGTAGATTATGATGTACCTCTCTCTTCTTCTTTCCAGTGAGTACAGATTTAGTTTACGTAGTCTTTCCCAGTAGTTGAGTTCTTTGCAGCCATCAATCTTGGCTGTGAAATGCCTTTGCGTTTCTTCTAGTTTATTAGTTTCTTCCTTTTTATATGGGGACGTCAAAACTGAGCAGTATTCAAGTTTCGGTATAATCAGTGTTTTTAGCAGGGGAATCATTACTGTCCTGTCCCTTCTCTTGAACGTTCTTAGAACCTGTCCGGCGACTCTTTTTGCTTTATTTATCGCTATCTGATTTTGTGTTTCGAATTTCGCATCATCTGTCATTATTATCCCGAGATCAATCGCTTTCATGCTTCTCTGAATTTCCTGTCTATCTGGAGCATAATATGCAGTCTGTTTAAGTTCTTCTTTTCTACCATATCTCAAGAGTTGAAATTTCTCGGCGTTGAATGACATGTTGTTGTCTTCTGACCATTTGTATATTTTGTTCGTGTCCCTCTGCAAGGCCTCCACGTCATGTACATCGCTGATTTTTCTGCTGATCTTTGTATCGTCTGCAAAGGATGTTACTATACTATTGCTGTTTACTCCGCTGTCTATGTCTGTTAGCATGATAATGAACAGGAGTGGGGCCAGTACTGTCCCTTGTGGTACTGAGCTGCGTACTTCCGATTCTGATGATGATATACCTTGAATTTTGACGACCTGCAGACGATCACTAAGGAAGTTGTAGATCCATTTTCCCACTTTGCCTGTTATTCCCATGTCTTTAATTTTATGTCCTATTATACCATGGTCACATTTATCGAAAGCTTTAGCAAAATCTGTGTATATAACATCGTAGTTGTCATTGCCTTCCAATGCATCTAGGATATTGTTGTAGTGCTCTATTAGTTGTGATAGGCATGATCTACCTGATCGGAATCCATGCTGATTTTCGTTGAATCTTTCCCGTGTCTCCAGGAAATCATAAATTTTCTCTCTAACTATTCTTTCAAATACTTTGGTGAGGTGGGACGTCAATGACACTGGTCTATAGTTCTTTGCTTGAGATCTGTCCCCTCCTTTATATATAGGGACAATGTTTGCTCTTTTCAAGATGCTCGGTATTTCCCCAGTGTCTAGGGATCTTCTCCATATCCAGTATAAAGGTGTAGCTATTTCATTTTTACAGTTTTTAATCAATAATGCGTTCCAATTGTCCGGACCTGCAGCTGAATGTAGTTTCATTTGTTCTATAGCTCTCGCTACATCTTCTGGTGTAAACTCAGTCTTTTATATACTCTCCTTGCAATTCCTCTTCAAAGAATGCATTTATGTCAGGTATCGCTTTGTCACTTTTTGGGGTACTGAAAACTGATTCATATTGAGCTCTCAATGTATCAGATATTTATTTTGGATCGTCGGTTAGTTCATTATTTCCCGTCCTTGAGGGCCCAATAGCGGCACGCGTTTTTGTTTTCCTTTTTGCATAGCTATAGAAGTATTTTGGATTTTCCTTTATTGCTTCTACCGCCTTTTCCTCTTCCCTCTCTGTATGGTCCTTAATCAGGGCTTGTATTTCCCTATCGATACCCTCCAGTTTTTCTTTTATTATTTTCCTGCCATTATCTCCGCAGTTTCCTAACTTCGCCTCCACTCTCTTTCTTTTGCGGAATAGTCTTCTCTTTTGCTTTTCCAGCCAGCTCCTCTTTCGTTTTAGCTATGATTTCGGAGCATATTTTTCTAAAATTCTCGGCGTTTTTTCCTCCAAAGTTGTTAGCATTTCTTCAGTTGTTTTATTCTCGAAAATTGTTCTCCATTCTATTTGGGCCATGTGCGATCTGATTGCTTCCCAATTTATAGTCTTCGAGTTTAAGTTAAAGGCCCCGAATTTACTTCTTTCCACAATATGTGTATTGTCTTCTAATGCTGCCATCATATTTGTTGATATCTCGATTAAGTTGTGGTCTGAGATAATGGTTGGGGTTATTTTTATATCAGCAATCAAGTTCGTGTTATTCGTGAATACCAGATCCAGGCAGTTATTTTTTCTGGTATTTTCTGTTATCTCCTGTGTCAGCATAAACTCGTTTGTGAGAGCCATCAACATTTTTGCTTGTTCCTGATCTTCTCTTGTGCCCCCCTTGTCCTGGTGAATATATATATTCCTATTCACCTTTTTGTATTTTATAAATGGGAAGTTAAAGTCTCCGCAGATCATTATATTGGGGGATGGAGGGTTTATGGCCTTTATTAGCTTTCTAATTTCTAACAGTATATATATATATATATATATATATATATATATATTAATCTCAAGTTATTATTATAGATACGAAACAAACAGTCATTATTGTAAAATTTATACCAATACGGTATCAAACACGAGAAATGAACAGGTAATACAGTAAGGTACATATTTTAATCCTAGATTTTTGTTACTATTCCTTCATCAATCAAGATTTCAGCTTGGTTTTAAATGAATTTACGTTTGAAATATTTTTTATATCAACACTTAATTAACTCATTCCTTAGTTTCAATCCACTAAAATTGGTTAATTTCTGAGATGATGACAATTTAATTTGAGAAATAACATGCTTTGATCTATTTCTGGTCTGATATTAGTGGATTTCTTGATGAGTTACGAAATATTTATTTCTCTACTGTAAGTTAATGATTTTGCTCTTGCAATTGTAAGTGAAAATAAAATGTGCCACTTTGATTACATCTTTTGTCTTTAATCGTTTTAACTCTTTAAGTAATGCACTAGAATGATCATAGAAATCAGAGTCAGATAATAACTTTTTATCTCGTTTCTGGATTACAAATATACTTTTTAAAACATTTTTTGCGAGATTTTCCCATACAAGAGGAAGAACTAGGGTATGATACAGAGTTAGTAAAATCTATTTAGGGTCTACATGCCTAAGTTTGAACATTATAGCAACGCTCCTTGAGATCTCTTTTGAAATATAATTTACATGGTCATTCCACTGCAAATTCTTGTCTAGCATTACACCAAGAAAATTTGTTACAGTACATTCCTTTACAGCGATTTCATCAACATCTAGCTCATCAAGATACACATTTCGTTTATCAGTAAAAATCATAACATTTGTTTTATTGGTATTTAGAAAGAGTTAATTGGAGGTCAGCCATTTCATTAGTTTGATAAATTCTGTACTAGCTGAATTAACATCTTTGCAAGAAAAGGATACAGTTATATCATCGCAAACATATGAAGTTAAGTATATCAGAAGAGTGTAGAAGGTCATTTATATATGATAAAAATAACAGTGGACCCAAGACTGAACCCTGGGGTACGCCATGTTTAACAATCGTTTTAATTGAGCATACCTTTTTTTACTGATACAGATTGATAATTATTGGACAAATAACTTTTAAACCAATCACTGATACCTCTTTTAAACCTATAACAATATAATTTGTTAAGTAGAATGTTATGGTCTATTACATCAATAGCCTTACTCAGCTCCATAACTCTAGAAATCATTACAGTATTTCTTTGTTACTCTTTAACACCACGATAGATTATGCCAAAATGTTTTTTATATGTTTCTATTTTTAATGTCGCGTAACTTGTTAAAAGAATGCTTTTTGCTTATCCTAATCAGGTTATTCTAAATTAAGTTCAGAGTCTAAAATTACCCACGTTACATCCAGAAGTTAATCTAGTTAATCTTAATTCCAAGATTCACTGCTCAAAGAACTTTGTAAGGAATTCTAAATATATTTAATTGATCGATAACTTCAAATATGAACATCTTATTTGAAGGTACGCTTTGACAACGCTTCATTAAATGTCAAACACTTTGGACATCTCAATTACGCCATTTAGAAAGATGTTTAAGAATATGGCGTAAGTGTTGTGATGAAATATATATATATATATATATATATATGAAAATTATTTCACGAAAGTAACACGTGAAAAATATTTATGATGAATAAAACCACGAAGGAAAGGAAACACAAAAAGGTGCTCAAGCGCTTTCGTCTAATGACATCCTCAGGAACACTGAAGTACATAAAAGGTTACGGCCTATATATAGGTTACAGAAAGAAAAAAATAAATAAATAACATACATACACACAAACATATATATATATATATATATATATATATATATATATATATATATATATATATATATACATAATATCTACACACATATATATATATATATATATATATATATATATATATATATATATATATATATATATATATATATATATATATGCAATAAACGGAGAAGTAAAAATAAAAATTAAAAATAAAGATTAGAGGATTAACAAAGAGGCATACATATTTGTAAGGAAAAATATCGATTTTTAGCACAAGATCAAATGAATTATAAAAATACAAATTTATACTGGAAATCTGCCCGGGTTTTAACACTTTGCCTTTTAGAGTCAAGTTTCGATATATATAAAAATAAAATGAAGATTAAAAGTTAATAAAGTAGCGTACAAGTTTACCAAAGATTTAGCGTCCTACCCTTTTTATCTAAATTTGTTTTGAAGGAATTCAAAACAACAGGATCGAGTTGAAAAAGACCTTTGCTTATGTTGAAGTTATTTGAAAGTTGGATAATGGCAGACTCAAGAATATTTCTATTGACAATGTTGCTAGAATGAAATAAAACTGAAGCATTATTCCAATCAATACAGTGGGATAACTCTGACAAATGGACAAAAAGAGCACTGGACAACTGTCCTGTTCTAACGGAATATTGATGCTGTTTTATACGTGTGTGCAAATCCTTTCCCGTCTGACCTATGTAAAAGGAATCACATTGTTTACACCCAATTTTATAGATAATGCCTGAATTATTGGTAGGGCTATTTTTTACTATGATATTTTTCACAATATTGTTATATGAAAATACTACATTAATATCCAAAAGTTTAAGTACATTAGCAATGCCTAAAAAGCCCGGGAAAAATGGAAGTACTAAAATATTTTTTGACAAAGTACGAGTATTAAGCTTTGCATCAAAGACTGTAAATTCACTTTCATTAACGAGTATTATCAACAAGTGTTTGGGATGGCCATGGGCAACCCCTTATCGCCCCTCCTCTCCAATATTTATATGGAGTTTTTCGAAATTACTTACATTCCGAGAATCCTGGGGGTTGGCATCCCTTGGTTGCGGTACGTCGACGATATTTTGTGTATCTGGCCCATGAATCGTGACCTGGATAACTTCCTCCTTCAGTTAAATGATCAAGTCCCCTCCATTAAGTTTACTTTAGAAGTGGAACAAGACAATTCAATCCCATTTTTGGATGTGCGGGTACATAGGGAAAGCCCAGGTTTTAAGTTTAGTATCTATCGGAAAACAACAAACAATTTGTCCTACGTACACTTTTACTCGGGACATGACACCCCCACTAAGAAGGCCATTTTTTCATCAATGTTTCTCCGCGCCCTTAGGATCGCCAGTCCGGAATACATCGATGCCGAATTGGAAAAAATCAACGGTATTGGAAGTGATCTGTGTTACCCATCTGCGTTTATGGAATCTTGTCTCAACAAGGCAAAACAAACTTTCTATCGTGTCAATAATAACACTCGTACTTTGTCAAAAAATATTTTAGTACTTCCATTTTTCCCGGGCTTTTTAGGCATTGCTAATGTACTTAAACTTTTGGATATTAATGTAGTATTTTCATATAACAATATTGTGAAAAATATCATAGTAAAAAATAGCCCTACCAATAATTCAGGCATTATCTATAAAATTGGGTGTAAACAATGTGATTCCTTTTACATAGGTCAGACGGGAAAGGATTTGCACACACGTATAAAACAGCATCAATATTCCGTTAGAACAGGACAGTTGTCCAGTGCTCTTTTTGTCCATTTGTCAGAGTTATCCCACTGTATTGATTGGAATAATGCTTCAGTTTTATTTCATTCTAGCAACATTGTCAATAGAAATATTCTTGAGTCTGCCATTATCCAACTTTCAAATAACTTCAACATAAGCAAAGGTCTTTTTCAACTCGATCCTGTTGTTTTGAATTCCTTCAAAACAAATTTAGATAAAAAGGGTAGGACGCTAAATCTTTGGTAAACTTGTACGCTACTTTATTAACTTTTAATCTTCATTTTATTTTTATATATATCGAAACTTGACTCTAAAAGGCAAAGTGTTAAAACCCGGGCAGATTTCCAGTATAAATTTGTATTTTTATAATTCATTTGATCTTGTGCTAAAAATCGATATTTTTCCTTACAAATCTGTATGCCTCTTTGTTAATCCTCTAATCTTTAATTTTTAATTTTTATTTTTACTTCTCCGTTTATTGCATATATATTATATATATATGTATGTGTGTAGATATGTATATATATATATATATATATATATATATATTTTGTGTGTATGTATGTTATTTATTTTTTTTTTCTTTCTGTAACCTATATATAGGCCGTAACCTTTTATGTACTTCAGTGTTCCTGAGGATGTCATTAGACGAAAGCGCTTGAGCACCTTTTTGTGTTTCCTTTCCTTCGTGGTTTTATTCATCATATATATATATATATATATATATACACATTCAACTGCAAAGAACACGCAGTATAAATAACTTAAAGAACGACGCTTGTATAGGAGATATTCCGCGCAAGACGAGAGAGAGAGAACGAAACAAATGAAAAAATGAGGTAACCAACTGCGTGTTCTTTGCAGTTGAATGTATATAATGTTACGGCATGCGGGAGGTGCCCCCTTGGGGCATCGGTTTCTGCGAGTATGTAGAAGAATTACGGCATTTGGAAGAGTGAGGCCCATGGTGTAATGGTATCGCATCTGACCGGCAATCGGAAGATCCCGGTTCGATTCCCGGTGGTTACCTCATTTTTTCATTTGTTTCGTTCTCTCTCTCTCGTCTTGCGCGGAATATCTACTATACAAGCGTCGTTCTTTACGATATATATATATATATATATATATATATATAATATGGGATGAATTTCACAATTAAACACGTGAAATGAATGAATGATGCAAACTCACAAGGAAAAAGAAAAATGATTCCAAGGCCTTTCGTGTATTCAGAAGTATACCTCGTCAGGGACACTCGTAGGTACTTTTCAGCTGAGAGGAACGTCTCTGGAATTCTTATAAAATAGATAAGATAGTTTAACAATTGAAATACTGTGAATAAACGTGAAGTTTGTATACTTATGTCGTGACAGTCAGCACGCGAGAAAGAGTTTAATGGAAGTAGTTTCTGAAGATGTGATTGAATGGAGACTTATGATTTTTTTAATATCTATCTGGGTTCCCGTGATAAGGATGAGACCTTGTTTCTGATCATTAAGTGGGTGCTTAGTTCGTTCAAACGTGGTTTTTGCATTTCTGATGTGGGTTTGAAGCGTTGCGCCCATTTTTAATGAATAATGGAAAATAGGAGTTTTCAATGTTTGTAGAAAACTATGGGAAAGTGGGAAACGGAGCAAGTGTTACTCGAACCCGTGTCGCGTAGTTTTAGAGTAGAGCGCTTCTACCAATCACGCCATCCAGAAACCCAGAAAATATTCGTTCAAGCGAGGCCGATATTTACGCCGTTTCACCAGGCTTCATTTAACTCCTCTCCTTTATAAAATATGTAAATACGGTTATTAAACTTATAACGCATTTACTACGCGTTAATAATTGAAAGTTTCTATTTCAATTCCCTAAAGCAAGGAAATACGTTGGACACTACTTCAGAATTTGAACGCAAGAGTGAAAATTGATAACATTCATTTAAAAGTAATTATTTTTACTCGCATTAATGTAGCCAAAGTCTTTGTTCGGTGAATGTTGATGAAAACCTTTATCAGGAAAGTTCGGCCGAATGAGAATATCGTTCATTCTTTAAATTTTACCTCACACTGACATTTTAGCTATAAAATTAGAAGAGAAACCGTAATGAAAAATAATTTATTCAACTTAACTTGATAGCCGTTTATCGCTATTCAGACATATCCTATTATTTTTGCCCCAAAATTTTGCGTCTAAAATTATTTCGCTCCGTATCTCTTACAGATGAATTTCCCCCTTGTATAATTCTTTGTTTTTCACCCTATTAACAGCATTTAACGTCAAGAAATTCTTATTAAATGAATTCTTGCCGTGATTAATCGGTAATTTTATTAAATCTTTCCCTTGTAAACCTTCGAATACACGTAGAGAAACCTCGCCATAAACATTCTCTCGACCAGATGCTCCTCCCCAGTACAAAATCTTTGGCCATAAAATCCCTCCTACCTCCCGTTCTCATCCTCTTCACCCTAATTCATAAAATTCCTAATGAGGATTCTGACTCCCCGAGATGCGTTTTCAGTTAGCGTTTGATCATTCTTAAAGTTTATTTTCTCATCTTGCGCTGTTCCATTTAGAGAAATTCTAAAGGCCTAATAAAAACAAACGAGAAGAGAAGTCGGAAGACAATGTACCATATATAAACCCATAAGGAAATGAAAAAGTCTGAAACCCCAAAAGTAAAAGAAGCCGAAATACCCTAAAAATGATTAATTGCCTACCATATATATATATATATTATATACTCGGCACCCAAAGAAAGAAAATAGTATTTTAAGGACGAACTACTGCATTTTTTTTATTTGGTTATTAATATGGTGGAAGAGACTACGTAAGTAATGGTTGCGCTATTCGGCGTAAAGATATAATTAACCCCATGCGTTTGTTTACTTTTAATTAATAAGAGCTAGATTCAGTTTATTTGCTTCCTCTTTCGTTTTATTACGAATAGATATAATAAATTTTACAACAAAGTTTTATTAATCTATTACGAATGAGTGCGGCGCATGAGTAACATTGTATTCGAGAAGACACGAAATTTATGTGATAATTTGCCGTCGGCTCAAAATAAAATTATATTAAATCTGCTTTTTCCTTCTTCATAACAGATAAAAACTAGACTATACACAGTGATGCTAAGCATTATACCTTAAAAGATCAGGAAAGTGACGTTACACCTGCTCATAAAGCGTTCTATTCCTGTCCTAAAATTTGGATCAAAGAATTTGTTAGAAGTTAGTTTAAAGTGACTCTTTCTTAGAGCTCAGTGAACGATATTCCAAACCTGATCAATTAACTGAGTTTATATCAGGTGATTGACTTAGGCCATGTCAAAGTTCTGATGCCAATAGCTGTTCTTCCATCCATGAGCTCAACATTGCTACGAAAAGGGAAGAATCCCGTTGAAGGATACTCATGAATTTAGTTCCTTCGCACACCATCAGTTATAACAACTTTCTGTCCCGAGTCACTCATCAAACAATGACAAGCTGTCCATCAAATTTCGTGGTCTAAGCAAGAATGGAGACGTTTATAAAGCGATTACAAACTGTCCGAAGGTCCAATGTGTCATAATGTATTTTATATACACTTTCAAAGTCTTAAAAATAAAATGCAACTCGTAACTTTTAGAATAAGGCGAGATTCCAAGTTTTTACGTACAAACTCGCAATACCAGAACACAAACCTACTTTTACAGTTTAAGAAATGCAAAACTTACGTCATAAATGCTATTAACATTTTTGTTTTCCTTTTATTTCACTGAATATTTAGATAGTTTTATTAAAATGCACTTGAATGCACACCATTTAAAGGTTATCGGTGGCGTTTTGCCTACTTTAATAAATATATGAAATTTCTACATAATAATGTTTAGTCTGGAAGTCTAGAAACTGTCACAACGCTCAGGCCAAATTAATGCAGCTCACTGCGTTAACTCCCGGATTATTATTACCAGCACTATAGAGAAGCGAACACCCGACCTCACTGTCTTACACGATAACTGTGTTACCCACTGTGATACGTTATAGAGAAGCGAACACCCAACCTCAGTGTCTTACACGATAACGGTGTTACCCACTGAGATACGTGTAATGGAGAAATGTTTACTTAGATATAAGTATAAATAGGCTGACCATACGTACCGTTTTGAACGGGACAGTACCGTTTGTTTTATATTTCCTGGCCGTCCCGTCGTTTTAATAAAAATGTCAATTTTGTCCCGGTTTATGTACTTACTTTTTCATGAATACAGAATATTACATAACCCCGTCCCTTTTTTGCCATCCCAATGTCCCGTTTTTGTCTCAAGGAAATATGGTCAGCCTAAGTATAAATGTAGCCTAAACGTGCCAATCACGTCGTGTATGTTATTCTAAGACAAAAGTAGGTTTTCAAGTAAGTTCAACGAAACATATAGGCCTACTCTGTCGTTAATTTTTTAAGTACTAATAAAAACAAAATTAATTAGGTAATTTCATAAAATTCTCGAAGACTTTTTCTAATTATTATTATTGTTGTGTAAAATAAGCGTATGATTAAAAGTATCACTTACGATTTTATAAAACATTAAAAGTAAAAATGATAACAGCCAGGAAGCTCATTTTCCCACCGACGTGGGAACGAGTGTACCCCAAGGGTCACTTGAAGTCCGAACTTTAACAGGGTAAGTGGCTATTTCAACCCAACCAAGGAGCCAACAAACGGAAACGAACCAAGCCTCACCGCTTAAAATCCACTGCGGTAACCACTGAGTTACCAGCGCCTGAACCGTAAAGTTACGTTAAATACGTCATTTCTCAAAGTGGTTCCGGAATATTTTGTCTAAAATAGTAAATATTTGAAATATTTATTTAAGATAAACCAAACGGTAACATTTGAGAATCACAACAATAAATTCTATCTTTTTTAAATTCAAAATAATGACCTAAACCTAATGTAACCTAACGTAACCTAACCTGATCTAACGTAATTTAACCTAACCTAATTTAATACTGAATAACTTACCTAAGGTATAAAATTTATCGTCGTGTATCTGATATTTAGTGTAGTGTATTGTTTTTTTTTAATAAAGATAATCATGTTTAATAAGAATTTAATAATATTTTGTTTAATAAAGAAAATAATGTTAAATAAGAAATTTAATTATGGTTTGTATATAAATAAGAAATTGATAATGTTTTGTTTGAAATTAAAAATATAAAAATACAAATTGGTAACATCTGAAATGTGCCCAAGCTGGAGGCTGAGTAAAATGCCCAATTTTGGCAATTCAGTCTTTGGGCGGGATGTCCTGGTTGGGTTGTTTTTCGTATTAGAATGTTATTGTTTATTTAAAATATTAATTATGTCTCTCCGCGATTAAGTGTTAACGCTAATTCCGCCCTCGCATTACCGCCTTCGTCTAAAGTATTTCCACGTAAATAAAAAGTCAGTAAACAGTAAATAAAAGTGTGTAATTATCTCCGGTCCCTTTGCTTTGTTCGAAATCATAATGCCGGCCACGGCTACCCGTCTGCCCGCGTGTTTATAAAGCACAGTGAAGCGAGTGTGAAGAGAAGAAAGAGCAAAATAATAAAAGAAATTGAATAAAGTAAAGTAAATAATGAATTGTGAATGAGGGGAATCACTACATTGGTGACCAAACGTTTCTATAGAGTGTATCTGGTAAGTTCTTATGTAATGTTAAAATTAAGGTTAAAAATAATAAGTCAATTTCACTCTCCTAATTTTTTTCTCGTACTGAGATAAAATTATATCTAAAATTCATTGATAGCTTTGAAAAGACGCGCTCACCCTTATTTCATATCAGCACTTGAAAATTTTAAATAGTAAGTATTTAGTTGAATCTGTTGCGAAACGTATTTTTTTTAACGTTTCATTAGAACGTATTTAAAACGTCTGTGATACGTTTGTTTTAAAACCAAAATTTCAAGTATTTATTATTTTACATAAAAATTCATTCATAACGTTTCAATTGTATTTTTATCTATATTTTGTTATTAGTGTAGTTAAAGAAATATTTTGAGGAAATTAAACTTTATTTCAAGTCATTTCAGAACGTATTTCACCTCACCTCGGGGAGCAGCCAGGAAGGCTATGTCTTCTTGGGGAGATTCCGACCGAAACTCCGACGTATATTTAATGTTTCGTAAGAATGTAAAAGTTTCTAAAAAAAAAATAAGGCTACAATCATGAAGTTTCTAAAATGCATAAAAAATTACTAACTGGCAATATTATTTCTTATTTGGGGTATTTTATTCTTTTCGGAGACAGTAATAAATTTTAAAAACAAAACCCAGTCATTACTAATTAGTAATTTTTCCTGCGTTTTAGGAACTTTAGAATTCTAGTCGAACTTTTTCAGAAACTGTACATGATACGTGTATGATACGTTTGGTTCGTGATCATAACATAAAAATTTAAGATATTTAGTATTTTAGACAAAATATTCAAGAATAATATTGACGTGACGTATTTTAGCTCTGTTTTGATGTAAACATTTGAAACTTTAAAAGAACAGTAAATGTTTAGTCCAAGTATATTTAAAGCCTATTCTCAATGTTTCTTGTGAATGTACATGATACGTCCATGGTATACGTTGGTTAAAAATAAAGCAAAAGAGTATGTAAACATTTGTCTCCTTTTACCGAAATGTTATGTAGCAAAGTTTGGTTGTACCGTCAGAGAAGCATGTTCTAATCCCTCCCAACTAAGTACAAAAAAATTTATTACATCTTATTTGTAATGTAATGTAATGTGATGTACCAAAACCAAACCAACCAAGTATTGTTGTAGTTTAACATATAAGAACTAAATTGAATGCAATTGCATTCTGTCGACGAATATTAACTAAAGATGGATTTAAATGATATTTCCACCAATATATGTATAGATGGCACCTCACGTTCAAAATGTAAATTTAATATGGTCTTGTCCCAGGTTCTATTAACCAGCGATTTTTTTGACATTCGAGCCGAAATAAAATAAAAACTCCTTGGGTAACCATTTTTTAGTAGTTGTGGCTCACCACAGAGTACGTTTTATGTCTTTAATAAACAAACTCATTCTAACTGGGTTGCAAGTTTTTTTTAATGGAAACTCTCCTGCAGGAAGCCGCCAGACCCATTTTGGAAATCTGGACTCATCTGAGTCTGATGGGTGATAATTCATTATCTGTGTTGTTCACTGAAGGCGCTGATATCTGCTTTTGATATCGCTTCTTCTAAGCAATGGAAGGGGTCTTTCTGTTCTACTATTATACCAACTTTACGAAATGACGGCCCATGATCCTGAAGAGGTTTGGGTGCCTTCCGCTACGTTTTTAGCAATCTGTTGGGGGGATTTTTTTTTTTTATGACCTATCCATTACCATAAAATGAATTTTTTTTTAATGATTTTGCCCGTCCGTAATTTTTTTATTGTCCTTTCTTGACCTGCGTGTACACATCTTATTTAGAACCCACAGTGCAATGTTCACTGTCTTGGCTATCTGACGGCCTCATTCACAATCAGTAAATTGATATCGAAATATGTCATTATGATTTTATAAAGTCTACTTATAAATTTTTTTAACAATAAAGCCACTTCAAGAGGAGTTTTCCGACTGTACGGGTGTCTCTGAACTTCCGCTCGGTCTCGATATCTACCAAGGTATCTACTTAGCTACCTACCTTACTTATCTATTTATCCACATAGAAACATAAAAAAGTATTTATTATTGTATTTAAACATAGAATTTATCATTAATAGAGCAAATGAAATGAAAACCGTACTTCACTTAGCTTCGATAATCATTTTGAATTTAATGCTCTGAACTGACAGACAACTAATTAAAAATGGATAACTAAAGGGAATTAAATTTTTGTAATTTAATTAATTAAATAACTGTAGTAACTTCATATATTGGAAATCCTTTACGATATATATATATATATATATATATATATATATATATATATATGTATAAGGATTGTATACAAAGTTTTGTCCGATAAATAAAATTTATTCAATAAAACCAAACATAATTAATCTTCAGTGGTAGAAAGATGTTCAAAGTAATCGCCTTTATTTGCAATACATTTTTGCCATCTTCCTGGCAATTTCCTGATGCCATGTGCAAAGAATATCCGTGGTTTAGCGGTAATCCAGGCATCTAGAACAGCGTGAATTTCTTCCGCAGATGAGAACTTCCTACCACGAATTGAAGATTTAAGTGGGGAGAAAAGGTAAAAATCAGACGGTGCGAGGTCTGGTGAATATGGGGGATGTGGCAATACTGTAAAACCGAGATCGCGCAGTTTCTGAACAGTTTTAGCAGCTGTATGAGGCTTCGCGTTATCATGGAGGTAGTGAAGATGGTGGTATCCCCCATTAACTAGTCGCCGACGTTTTTGCTGAATTGCTACCTTCAAGCGATCTAAATGCTGACAGTAAATATCAGCATTTATTGTTTGTCCACGTGGCAATACCTCCAAAAGGAGAACACCCTTGCAGTCCCAGTATACCGAGAGCAGATGTTTACGAATGGTCAACGTCCGTTGAACTTCCACATTTGGGATATCACCATCTCCTCTCCAACTCATATGGTGATAGCTGCCATCATTGTCCCAATAGATCCAAACTTCGTCCATTGTAATTAATTGTCCCAAGAAATCATTTGCAGCATATTTCTCCAACAACTCTAAACATATTCGTTCACGGTTTGCCTTTTGTTCAACAGTTAAATAATGTGGAATCCATCGATTAGATAAATAACGTTTCCCCATCTGAATAAGATGCTGCTGAATTGTTCTGTGACAAACTCCCAGTTCTAATGCAATACTCCTAGTCGTAGCATACTTCTCTGTATCCAGAAAGTTTTGTATACCTGTGTTCAAATCCAGTGATGGTCGACCACAACGTGGTTTATCATCGACATTGAAATTGTTTTCCTTGAATTGAGCCACCCACCGACGACATGTACGTTCATTTGTTGTTTCAGCACCAAGTGTCGAATTTATCTCTGCTGCTATGATTGCAGGTGACATTCCACGTTTCCAGAAGAAATAAATCAGCTTACGTACGTCTCTTCGTTCAAATTCCATGCTTAAAAATAAGCAATAAATGATAAATGCAGCGAGAAATGAATGAAGAGAAAATGATGATGGCTGACGGTTGGGTAAGCTAGGCGCTATGTAGCGCCTAGCCTACGCATAGCCTACGCATAGTGTTCGAAGCACGAGAATTATATATTAAATAAATCAACCGAATTTCAGTAGCCATAGACCTCATAATTACAAGAATATCAGCGTTTATTCATCGGACAAAACTTTGTATACAATCCATATATATGTGTGTGTGTGTGTGTGTGTGTGTGTGTGTGTGTTCTGCTGTGTTATGGGGTTTGCATTTTGCTTTGTTTCCTGTTTTCCCGTTTGAGTTTCGCCATTTCCGTTCTGTTTCCTTCCTCTTACTTCCGGAATCTGTTAAGTCTAAAAGGTTAGCTCATCGGTAGTTCATAAATTAAACAGAGCGAGAGATTTAGCATCATCATTCACTTATAGCTACCTAATGGAAAGGTAGACAGAATACATCAAAATATGTAAATCTACCTCAGTTTTGCTTGGTATGTTCTCTTCATTGAAATGTTGAAGATCGGTATATCTAATTGCATTCCTTCTTGCTCATCATGAAGATGTGTGTATAAAAGGGTGTATAAACATTTCCTCCTTCAGCATTTATTTTTAAACACTTTTTCAAGCTCGTATCGAAGGTCATCACAAAAAGTCAACCTTCGGATAATTTCAAGTGCTCGCACCAACTCCGACATTGCCATAGAACCCGTAGAATAACTCCGACATTGACATAGAACGCTTGGAGGTTATCTTAGAGCACTTAACCTACGTTAGAATTCAGCATTCGTCAGCAGAAAAGTACATTTCTGACGGAGGTTTCCTCGCACCTGCATTCAAACACCACAAAAGCACCTTGTTCTCGCTCTCAGATTTGGACTTTATGTATTTACCCTTACAAGATAACAACCGCTCAAAAACGCTGACGAAGTTCTTACACCTGCATCAGTTTCGAGCGTGAGAAACTTTAACAACATTTGAACGGTTTTTCATTCCTGGAGCCGTTAACGAATGACGTTTCAAACACAGTCCGCCTTCAAGCACCATCGCATAAACATGCTTATAGGCTCTCCCGTCCTACAACCTATACCTTTCACATAAACTCAGTGTCTGTAACCCTTTTTGCATAGACCTAACTTATTTGACCTACAGTGTTTTACAGTGTTGTGTAGGCACATTATTACGCAGCCAACAAATTCATACAAAGTCTCAGCCTAACCAAATAGGCTCTCTAAAGTGTTTCCAGTATCGGACTTAACATAATACTGTATGTAAAGTATCGTGTTTTTTCATCTTATTTACTGTATCTTTATATCACTGAATCACTGTTCTTTTGTCTTCCATGTAAAATGATGTAATTATTCTTTTAATTCTCAACATTCAATAATTGTAATATCTGCGCATTTTAAGACAAACTATCTCACTTTTAATCAGTGTAAGTAATTATTCTTTAATTTTGATAATTAAACAAAAACTACGAAGCCTATTAATCTCCTTTATTATTCACATTATTTATTTGGTGACCCATAAACACTTTAATTAATCTAATTACATTATTATACAGCCTACTGTTAATGGGTCATTATATGTGTATTTGAACGCTCTGTATTTATGCAGATACTGAGAGAAGGTCAAGGAGAAAAAAAGATGTATGGTAAAAAAATATTGAAAATTTCAATATTCACCAAGAATTTATTATTGGTTGGAAATAATAATAATTTTGTCAGTGAAAAAAAAAATTAACAAATGGAGTGACAATGCATTCGGCAACATTTTTTACTTTTGTTACTCAAATAATTTTTTCAAACAATAATGATTTTTTTCCTAATTTTTTAACATTTTCAATATTTCTTCAGCAGATTTTTTCCCTCATCGATCTTGATACCGTATCTGCATACCTGAATCCATTTCTGAAAGGCTGGTTACGTTATTCCTTCAGATTATTCTAGGCACAAGTTTTACAATTTATCTCGTATTCTAACACTCATTTCACGTTTTTAAGACCATTTCTATAGCCCCTTTATGCCCAAAGTTCTCTACATTTGATAGAAAAGAACTTACTAAGGTCGTATAATAACTTCGTATGGATTTGCAATAAGCCCTAAACTTATAAAGGGAGTAACTTTATACGCCTAATTAAGGTTATATTATGCAGCTGCTAATGTAAATTCATAATAATGGCCAATATAGCTCTCACTGAATGTAAATATAATGTTAAATCTATGCTATAACTTTAACATATCCGGTAAAATATAGTTTTGGGGGCTAACTTTTATATCATATAAGGTTTTTTAATATTGTTTTCATAGTTCAAAAGCTGAATTTATAATAGGTTAGTTTATATTATTTATAAACTTCATTCATCAATATTTTTATCCTCCCTATTAACAACCAATTTAATAACCCTATTTACTAATCTTATTTGCTTATAAATGTAGTTGGAGAGGAAGCTGGAAAGGTGGAGGGCAGCACTGGAAAACCGAGGTTTGAAGATTAGTAGAGCGAATTCAGAGTACATGGAGTACAGTGCGGGACGGAGGCAGAGAGATGAGGTGCGACTCCAAGATGAGGTTGTGAAGAAGATGGAAAATTTTAAATATTTGGGGTCGTGGGTAGAGGATGGTGGAGAGCTGGTAAGGGAAGTGAATAATAGAGTACAATCAGGATGGAATAATTGGAGGAAGGTGTCTGGGCTACTGTGTGATAAAAGAATATCAATGAAATTGAAAGGGAAGGTATTCAAAGATATTCAAGGCTGTAGTGAGGCCTGCAATGTTGTATGGTGCGGAAACGTGGCCTATGAGGAAGAATCTGGGGAAAAAAATGGATGTAGCAGAAATGAGGATGTTGAGATGGATGTGTGGGGTTACGAGAAGAGATAAAATTAGGAATCAATTTATTCGTGGAACGACGAAAGTAATAGAGGTATCAAAGAAAGCTCAAGAGAGAAGGCTTGGATGGTTTGGACATGTCATACGGAGAGAGGAGGAATATGTTGGGCGACGAGTTATGGAGATGGAACCACCTGGAAGAAGAAGGGGAAGGCCGAGGATGAGATGGAGAGAGTGTGTGGAGGGTGATGTGGCGGCGGCGGATGTGGCGTTGGACAGAAATGAGTGGTGAAGGTGGATTAGGAACAGCGACCCCACTTAGGCGTGGGAAAATGCTGCCGACAAAGAAGATTTTCTTATAAATGTAGTTATGAGTTATAGCTGGAAGGGAAATGCAAGGTTATCTTCTTGATAAAAGTTGTGTAATTTCTATATTTTATGTTCACAAAAATATTAAAAAAAAAAAAAATTTGGATGGGATTTTATGATTCCCCTTTTTTTTTTTTAATTTCACAATAATTTTTAAAATTCTTTTTTTTTTGCGGTCAAATTCAAAATCTTTTTCAGAGTCCACAATTCGATAATTATATATATATATATATACAGTGCTTTTTTTGTAAAAAAAGAGGTGCCGGTACTCATATCTTGATAAATTGTAAAATTCGTCTCCCACCCCTGCCCTCTTCCTGCGCCCCCTCCCCCTTCTCGTCAGCCAACGAATTGTCATGTGAATTTGTTGTTCCCGCCAAATGAGTCAGTCGAGATGGGAACGTTAATTTATTAGAGCGGACGTGTGTCAACGTCGCTCTGAAAAAAAAGGTGCCGGTACGCCGTACCGGCGCGTACCGTCACAAAAAAAGGCCTGTGTATATATATTTGCATTGAAAAGCATAGTTCCTATGTTTCCAGACTTTTGACTCACCCTGTATATTAAAATATAATATTATTAATAAATGTACAGCTGTTACTTTGGTTTTAATACGTTATTATCATATTAATATACATACACTTTATCCTGAAACATAATTGGCTCACTTAAAATAAATGACCGCCATTCCCCACTAATGAACATCGAGGGGGCGGAGGGACCAGAAACTGAAACAGCGTTCAAGCCAAACTAATGCGACCCATTGCGTTAACTCCTGGATTATTAGTATTATTCACCAGTACCATCTTGATTCGAACCCCTGACCTCAGTGTCTTCACTTCGCGTACGGGGAAAACTGCGTTACCCACTGAACTAATACCCTAATTCCCATTTCCTAATTCAGATATACTATCTTCTAATAAAGCATAACACCCTCTTGAATCGAAAATGTATGATACACCCTGTAGTCTACATTACATGTCATACGAATCAACCACAAACAATAAGGTAAAGCGTTTTATCTCGTCCTAAATTTTAAATCTCTCTTTGGACATCTCCGTTACAACCCAATTATTACCTATTCACCTCCTTTTCACTACTAATGAAGTGTTACCTACGATGTAGACTCATAAATACACCTTTTCGCAGTAAACTCATTTCAAGGTAATTACGAACAATGAAAAAGAAAGGCAGGTACAACCAACAAATTGTCTACAATTTATAAGCTTTTGTGTCTCTGACATTAGGAAACTTTGGGCCTAATTTAAATTTAATTTGTTTGTTTTGTCTGGCTCCGCGGTGTGTGTGTGTGTGTATGTGTGTGTGTGTGTGTGTTTGCTCTAAAAGACTATTAAGTGGAGATTAAACGAATATGTAAAGTTCGTCCTCCATCATGGAGATTCGGACTTTAAAAAAGCTTTAATATATATCTCAAAGTATATTTACCATATTCTGAATTTATAGAGAATAGGATAAATATAGGGTAAAAAAATTCTATTAAAATTCTTCTTTCTCAAATGAAGGATTCTAAAATAATTCACACACACACACACACACACACACACACACACACACACACACACACGTCTGTGTGTATATATATATATATATATATGATGAATTCTATTAGACTCCTTCATTCGATGAAGCTGAGATAGCGGTAGTGTTCACAGACAGCCTGAAAAATCGTTTCCCAAAATAAATACACTGTGAATATTTTTCCGAAAAGATTAATTGACAGCCATTTTGAAGCTACTTGACACCTTTTCTTTAATAAATGGGGTAAGTCTCCCCACTCTCCCAACTCCTTCGCTCCCCCATTTGCAGAAGATAAAGACTAACAACAAGAATAAGATCCACTCTACGTTAGGCCTAGCTTAAGAGAGAGAGAGAGAGAGAGTTACAAGGAGTTACAAGGAAAAGAAGTACCTCAAAAGGCCTTGCGGCCCATACAGAGGAGGTACTATTGGCAACGGGTGCCACGGAAAAATTCATACACCCTCAAATAGCGTGCAAGAGTCGGTCTAATCTTTTCTTGAACAGATCCACAGAAGAACTGGTCACAACTTCTGAAGGTAGCCTGTTCCACGTGTCACAGATCTTATGGGTAAAGTAATTCCCACACACACTAGTGCTAAACCGTTTCAAATCCAACTTCCAACCATTGTTATGATTTGGGTTATCATTTAAACTAAACATGCTTCTAAAATCGACATCGTTGAACACGCGTAGGAGCTTGAAAAACCTCGATGAGTTGACCGCGCAGCCTCCGAGTTTCCAGCGAAAACAAATTCAGGGCGCGTAAGCGTCGATTGTAGCCCATATGCCTAACGGAAGGGATTAACTTTGTGGCCCTCGCCTGCACTCGCTCCAGCCTCTCAATATCTTTCCAGAGGGTGGGCGACCAGAACTGTACAACATACTCCAGGTGCGGCCGAACCAGAGAATTGTACAGAGAGAGCACACTCTCCTTGTTCCGAAATCGAAATTGCATCCTGATATAACCCAACAGCTTCTGGGCTTTCTTTTCCACCTCTACGCACTGTTTCGTAAACTTAAGGTCGCTGCCAATTAGCACACCCAAGTCCTTTTCCAAATCAGTCGCCTCGATATTACTCCCCAACATGGAACAGTCCGACTTGGGATTGGCGTAGCCAATGTGCATGACCTTGCATTTGCCCAAGTTAAACGGCATTTGCCATTTTTCGGACCACTCTCCTATCCTACCTAAGTCCGCACGCAGTTGCTCGATCGCTTCGGGCGTCCCAACATTGGCCCCAAGCTTGGTGTCATCAGCGAATTTGGCGATCGTACTGACGATGCCACCGTCGATATCATTTACGCAAACGATAAACAACAGTGGCCCCAAAACGGAACCCTGAGGAACCCCGCTAGTGACCGAGGCCCAACCCGAGCTAGCCCCTTTAATTACAACCCTCTGCCGCCTATTCTTCAGCCAGTTTTCAATCCACCTACCTACTTCCCCACCGATACCCAGCGCGCGGAGTTTCGCCATTAGCCAGCGGTGAGGCACCTTATCAAAGGCTTTCTGAAAGTCGAGATAAAGTATATCAATCGCCCTACTCTTATCATACTCACTCAACATGACGTGGAAAAACTTGAGCAGGTTGGTGAGACACGACCTATGCAGTCTAAACCCACGTTGGAAGTCCCCAAGCAGCTTATAGGAATCCAAATGGTCAACGATCCTATCCGCTATTATCCCCTCTAATAATTTACCTACAACCGAAGTGAGACTAATGGGACGATAGTTCCCTGGACTTTCGTGATCCCCTTTCTTAAAGATAGGGGTCACGTTGGCTTCTCTCTAGTCATCAGGAGGGAAGCCACCTGGTCGCGCACTTCCCGCAAGACTCTGGGGAGGAACAGGTCTGGCCCAGGAGCCTTAAACTCGCTCAGTTTGTCTATTCTATCGGCAACGACCGTCGTGGTACACCGAATACTATCTAGGCCAGCACCTTCGTGCCTGACGCCTGGCTCGGGGATGACGAGAGAGAGAGAGAGGTATTTTTCATATGAATTGAATTGAATTAACTTGATGAAATAAATACGATTTTACAATTTTTGTTTTTGTTTTAGCATAAATAATTGTGAAATTAGACTATTTATTTTATTTAATTTGACCTTTAAGCTTTAGGCTTTACTGGGCTCTTAATTAAAAATAAAACCGATAGTTATTATTATTATTAATAATATATAATTAATGAATCATGACTAAAAATTATTAATTAGGATATGTATTAATTTTAAATTATTATTAAAGATATAAAACAAATACAAAGTCATTATTGAATGTATGATACCAATACTATACAAAGAAATCAATATTCGACATGAGAGATGAACAATAGCAAGTAACGTACATTTAATGCTAGATTATACAAGAGAAATGAATAAGTAATAGAGTAATGTACATTAATCCTGGATTTCTATTAGTATTCCATTATTAATCGAGGTTTTAACTTGGTTTTAAACAAATTTATATTCACAATATTTTTTATATCAGCATTTAAATCATTCCATAATTTCAGTCCACTGAAAATGGGCAATATTTGAGATTAAGACAGTCTCAATTGAGGAATAGCATGCTTTGATCTATTTCTGGTCTGATATGAGTGGATTTCTTGATGAGTTACAAAATATTTATTTACCCATTGTAAGTTAATGATTTTGTTCTTACACTCGTAAATAAAAATAAAATGTAACAGTTTGGTTATATCTTTGACCTTTAGTAACTTTAACTCTTTAAATAATGCACTACAGGGTGGGCCGTAAGTTTCCATACATAGGAAAAATAAACATTTTTTTATGGACAACCATTTTTATTTATATAATATGCTCTACATGGTTGCCATTGTTTTGAAAACACATTTCAATACGTGTTCCCCACTGTTGATGAACACGCATTAGCACAGTTGACGTTATGCTTGTAATGGCGTTGGTGATACGTTCCTTTAGATGATTTATGTCTCGTATCTTTTCCTGATACACCATGGCCTTCAAGTGCCCCCAAAGATAGAAATCAAGGGGGGTGAGATCTGGGGATCTGGGAGGCCACTCCACAGGACCACGCCGACCAATCCAAGCATCCGGAAACTGCTGATCCAAATACCGACGCACGTGAAGACCATAATGAGGTGGAGCTCCATCTTGCTGGAAGTAAACTGGGAAGTTACCTTCCTCGTTTAGCAGGGATGGGAAAATCTCTTCTTGCAACATGTTAAGATACCTTTCGGCATTAAGATTTCCACTGACAAAAATTGGTCCAATAATTCTGTCACCCCATATCCCGCCCACACCATCACTTTACCGGCACCTTGCATCTTCGTCGGACTCAGCCAGTTAGGGTTAGCATTACTCCAATAACGTATGTTTTTCCGATTAACCTCTCCATTGACGTAAAAATTTGCTTCATCAGTAAACAAGATCTTACGTCAAACGCATATTCTTAGGGTATCTGAAACATAAAAACAAACGTTTAATTTTTCCTATGTATGGAAACTTACGGCCCACCCTGTAGAATGATCATGGAAATCAACATCAGATAATAACCTTATTGCTCGTTTTTGGATGACAAAGATACTGTTTAAAGCGTTGTTACGGGAGTTTCCCCAAACGAGGGTGCAGTACGTTATATAAGGAAGAACAAGATTATGATACAGAGTTAATAAAACCTGTTTAAAGACTACATTTCTAAGGTTAAACATTATAGCAACGCTTCTTGAAATCTTTTTTTGAGATATAATTTACATGACTGAGTATTGTAAATTCTTGTCTAGCATTACACCAAGAAATTTTGTTACAGTACACTCCTTTACAGTGATTTCATCAATATTTAGTTTATCAAGATACACATTTCGTCTATTAGTAAAAATCATGAAATTTGTTTTACTGGTATTTAGGAAGAGTTTATTACTGGTCAACCGTTTCATTATTACAATGATAACTTCTGATTTAAATATATTCTTAGCTGAATTAACATCTCTGCAAGAAAAAGACACGGTTATATCTTCTGCAAACATTATGAAATTAAGTATATCAGATGAGCGTGGAAGGTCACTTATATACAGGGTGTCCCATAAGTCTGGAACCATAGGGTAAAATAAGTAATTCATGTTTTTCCGTTTATGCAAGTGCCCATGATGTCTTTGAGTAAGGAAGAACGCATCTAGGTAATTCTGCTCGTAGGAAATCGGAGTCAGAGGGAGGTCGCTGAGGAATTTAACAGATTGCATCCGGACCGCGCGCCGATAACACACAGCTGTGTCGGCAAACTCGTAGCAAAGTTCAGGGAAACGGGATCCATACGAGATAAACCACGCAGTGGACCTCCGAGGACATCCACCGACGATGACACAACCGCTACCATCGTCGCTCATTTCACAAACAGTCCCCAAAAGTCTCTTCGGCGTTTTTATTGCCGTTTTTATCATTTTGCCCTATGGTTCCAGACTTATGGGACAACCTGTATAATAAAAATAACAGTGGACCCAAGACAGAGCCCTGTGGTACATCATGTTCGACAAGCGTTTTAGCTGAGCAGACCTTATTTACTAATACAAAATGAGATCTATTGGACAAATAGCTTTCAAACCAACATTATAATTTGTTAAGTAGAATATTATGGTCTATTACATCAAACGCCTTACTCAAATCCATAAATATTGATATCATTATTTCTTTGTTCTCTTTAGCGATATTTACATTTTCTATAATATTTAAAATAGCCATTTCCGTTGTTTTATTATTACGGAAGCCATATTGATTTGGAGAAAATTAATTGTAGGGTTTTAAATATCGCTACATTCTACTTTTTACAATTTTTTCAAAAACCTTGCTGAACACATATAATGAACATACCGGTCTGTAATTAGCTGCCAGTGCTGGATCACCCCCTTTAAAAAGTGATGTTATACTCGTACAACCAATTTTTAGTATTGATAGGAATGTTCCTTTGGAAATACTTTGATTGATAATTTTAATCAAAGTTATAGATATCTTTAACAAGCCTCACTGTTGGTACAGGAATGTTATGAATGTTATTTTTTTGTATTTTTTTAATTTACCAATAATATTCCGGACCTCAATAGACGTAGCAAAAAAAAATGAATTTAGTGGGCTGGGTGGCATATATTCTAAAGGTGAGTGATCATTATTTAGTAATTGTGAGCGAAGTTTATCAGCTATTGAAGTAAAAATGTATATTTAAAGAGTCCGCAGTAGGAGTATCATCAGTAATTTCTTTATTAAGAACATTTAGTTCCTCTATTGAATTGTTCTTAATTTGGTTTTTCCACGAAGACTGTTTATGGTTGTCCGAGTGTTTTTCGTGTCTCCTTTTCTATGTTTGGGAAATTGATCGTTAAAATAGTTATATTTTGCAATTTTAAACATTTTAGTTAATTTGTTTCTACAGGGTGTCCCAGAATTAACTATCTATTTCAATGAAATCAGACAAATTTTTTAAAAACACACTTTTATTTATGTTTATCATGTTTAATATGTGTTAAAAATGTATAAATTTCTAAATTTTTTTCATAATTTTATTTTCATAATGTTTTCATTATCTGGTCCAATGAAAGACCGTCTGAAGTCATAGAATGGCAGAGAGACTCTCCAAAAGTTAACGTGTGGCTTGGAATGACCAAATCCAAAATTTATGGCCCATTCTTCTTTGCGGAAGTAACTGTAACAGGTACCGTCTACCTTGATATGCTTCAGCAGTTTCTCGAACCACAGCTTCTTGATCTACAGATCTACAGAACTACAGAAGCTAAGGCTAACAAAGACCCTAAGATCCACTCTAAGGCTAGCCCGAGAGAAAGGAAAGAGTAGGGGGTTAAGAGAAGAGAGGAGAATAAGGGGTTAAGTAAGGAGCAACACCTATCATTCGTGGGTTAACATTCATTCAGAAAAAGAGGAAAAAAGTCTCACCATCATCATCCGCCGGCCACTGCCGACAAGTCAGAAAAATAGTCGGAGAAAATAGGAGAGGGGTGAAAGATGAAAAGAAGTAAAATAAGAACGCTTACAAACCATGCAAACACAGTCTTAACTCACTGTCATACCATGCAACTACAAACATGCAAGTAAAGAGAGGGTACAGTTAAACAAAAAGTGGATTAGTTTACGCTACGAGCTACATCTACGTTCGTTAGTCTAATTTTTTTTTTTTTTTTTTTTGCTGGCATCACACGCTGGCATGTCACAAGCTGGCATTCATCGTCAACAGACTCATCCTCGAGCACCACCACCAGAGCTCCTGTTGTTAACTTTCTTTTTTTTAATTTTAAACAACGTTAATACTTTTAAAATGTCTGTCAAGACGGTTCTTAAACATATTAACGCTGGTAGAATGAACGACTGACGCGGGAAGATTATTCCATTTATCAATTACTTTAAACGTAAAGAAGTTTTTAGCGATATTAGTAATGAAACGTCTGCCACGCAACTTAAATCCGTTATTGCGAGTATTACTATTATCGAAAGTGAACAGTTTGTCAAAATTTACGTTATCGATGTTATTAACGATTTTGAAAACTTCAATAAGCTCCCCCCTTAATCTTCTAGTAGCGAGTGAATACAAGTCTAACTCTTTAATCCTGTCTTCATAAGGCTTATTGCGCAATGACGGAATAAGTTTCGTGGCACGACGCTGAACCCTTTCTAACCTATCAATATCCTCACGCAAGTACGGGCACCAAAACTGAACGGCATATTCTAAATTAGGCCTGACTAGGGACTTGTAAAGGGGCAATATAATATCCTTCGATTTAAATTCGAAATTACGCGCTATGAAGCCTAACATCCTATTAGCTTTTGCGCAAGACTCCAGGCACTGGTTCCTAACCTTTAAATCTTTAGTTACGCGTACGCCTAAATCTACTTGTTTCAACAAGATGGAGCACCATGTCATTATGCTCTAATTGTTCGAGAATACCTCAACAGACGCCTTCCGAATCGGTGGATTGGACGTGGAGGACCTCGACCTTGGCCTCGGCGTTCTCCGGATTTGACACCCCTGGATTTCTTTGCATGGGGTTTCATAAAAACAAAGGTTTATCCAAAAGATCAATGCTTCTTGTTGAAACACAACATTATCAAGAATGCCATCATCAAGAAGCTGTGGTTCGAGAAACTGCTGAAGCATATCAAGGTAGACGGTACCTGTTACAGTTGCTTCCGCAAAGAAGAATGGGCCATAAATTTTGGATTTGGTCATTCCAAGTCACACGTTAACGTTTGGAGAGTCTCTTTGCCATTCTATGACTTCAGACGGTCTTTCATTGGACCAGATAATGAAAAAATTATGAAAATAAAATTATGAAAAAAGTTTAGAAATTTATACATTTTTAACACATATTAAACATGATAAACATAAATAAAAGTGTGTTTTTAAAAAATTTGTCCGATTTCATTGAAATAGATAGTTAATTCTGGGACACCCTGTATAATGGGTAGATTGTAGTTTAGGAAATTTGCTTTGCAATTGCAATTTGAATAATTTAGGTCTTCTTTAGTTTTAATTTATGTCTGTTCTTTACTCCTGGAGTAATATATGATCTGGATCATTCTTAGCTTCGTCACAACCAAATCGAGTATTTTATTTTCTGTTAATCTTAGCGTTGAATAAGATGTAAATAAACCGATAAAAAAAAAGATCGCGGTCATTTATTTGCCAATGGCAACTTCAATTTTTTTCTACAAATTCCGATCCATACCCATAGCCTTCAGTAGTCGTGTGGGGTCAATATGACCCTACGCAATGTAAGGAACAATGTTATATCTTTCCACACGAGTAATGAAGGGTTAAACAAATTTTATATATTTGCGATGGATAATATTCATTTTTTGTATATATTTAAAAAGAATTACACAATTATTATTATTATTATTATTATTATTATTATTATTGATGCAGAATCTAAGGAAATATAAATAAGACAAATAAGGAGTATTTAATATTATTAAATATTAACAAAATAAATACAATACAAATACAATAACAATAAAAACAATAACAATACAAATAATAAATACAATAACAATATAAATATTACGTATGACTTTGGGACAATGAAACAAAAAAATATAAAATAGAATCCCTCTTTCCTAAAAGCAATTTTAACTCGTATCAGAAAGAAACCCGTAAAAGTACCACTTTACTCTTAATCGTAATAGTCTCAAATCTACTTGAAAATTTTTCATTAGCGGCGCTAACTCTAAATTCAAAATACTTTTAACACTACCTCAATTCTAAATTCAAAATCCAAAAAATATATCCAACCAACACCTTTAATATATATATATATATATATGTGTGTGTGTGTGTGTGTGTCATATATATATATATATATATTCATGGCCGCCGAGAGGGCGAGGAAGCCTGGATAAATCCCCGGGGCCCGGAAAGAGGGGGGATAAAATCTAAAAATATTAATAAAGCAATTGATTAAATAACAGAGAGGAAATATAATTAATGAACATACATTTTATAGAGATTATCATAGTCAAACTGAAACAGATAAAATATTATCTGCGGTCCACCAATGCCCAAGACCGACTGACGGATCTGGGAACCATTGTAATTGAAAGCCAGTTAGCTCGTACTTTAAATTTCATCAGAATCATTTACCACTTTGCTAGAGAGAAGGCAAAGAAAGTACACTTCTAATTATGAAAATCTTGCAGTAAACAATTGTCTACCCGCATGGACTGGTACTGCATTTGTAAATTGTATGGTGATAGAATTAATATAATTGATTCAAAAAATAAAATTGTCATTTTCTTCTGCGTTGTTTATTAATACTGTATGTTTTGAATAGTGACTTGGCAATATAATCAGTTTGCTTGTTATGTACACAAAAAACATTCATAATAAAATACTGAGTAAACATGGGGGCCCATATACCAATCCTTCCCTGGGGCCCGTGGCAGCTCTCGGCGGCCCTGTATATATTAAGTAATAATTGTATTGTATTGTAAAAATTTTTGCCATAGCACTTTTGACTTCACAATTTCATTACACTCACAACTCACTCATTAAACGCATATTTAATTATTAAATTATTAATAATTTAATTAAATTATTAAATTTGACAAAAGTAAAATTATTTATAGTATAATAATAATATATAGTGACCAAAAGAATTATAAGAGAGCGCAATTTTATTGAAACTTAAAAGGTGCCAATTAAACGTCCATCAAAAAATATACTTACCGTCATAATAAAAAAAAAAATTACATTCCATCAAAATCAATACTTTCATCATCAAAATATTTATTCGTCATTCAAAAAAATTAAGTTTCATAAAAAAAAACCATGAAAAATCATCAAATATATTATTTTGTCATCAAATTAATGAGTTTCTTCCTAAAAAAAAACTTCTCATCAAAACTGATACTTGCTTGTGTCATCAGAAAATTTTGTTCGGTCATCTAAATAATTAAAATCAATCATCTTTTTCAATTATTATTTGAAATAACACTGCCGGACACCAACCAACTCGGCCAACGTTTTTGGAATCTTTTCGGTTTGATGAACTACAAAATATTTTAATAAAAACACGTGATTCTGTTGTAGGTTTATGCGGTGACTTCAAAAATATTTGTTTCTTTGGAGAAATGATAAGAAAGTACTTGAAATTATAAAAAATCAATCATCTTTTTCAATTATTTTTTGAAATAAACACTGCCGGACACCAACCAACTCGGCCAACGTTTTTGGGATTTTTTCGGTTTGATGAACTACAAAATATTTGAATAAAAACACGTGATTCTGTTGTAGGTTTATGCGCTGACTTCAAAAATATTTGTTTCTTTGGAGAAATGATAAGAAAGTACTTGAATTTATAAAAAATCAATCATCTTTTTCAATTATTATTTGAAATAAACACTGCCGGACACCAAACAACTCGGCCAACGTTTTGGGGATCTTTTCGGTTTGATGAACTACAAAATATTTTAATAAAAACGTGATTCTGTTGTAGGTTTATGCGCTGACTTGAAAAATATTTGTGTTTCTTTGGAGAAATGATAAGAAAGTACTTGAAATTATAAAAAATCAATCATCTTTTTCAATTATTATTTGAAATAAACACTGCCGGACACCAACCAACTCGGCCAACGTTTTTGGGATGTTTTCGGTTTGATGAACTACAAAATATTTGAATAAAAACGTGATTCTGTTGTAGGTTTATGCGCTGACTTCAAAAATATTTGTATTTCTTTGGAGAAATGATAAGAAAGTACTTGAAATTATAAAAAATCAATCATCTTTTTCAATTATTATTTGAAATAAACACTACCGGACACCAACCAACTCGGCCAACGTTTTGGGGATCTTTTCGGTTTGATGAACTACAAAATATTTTAATAAAAACACGTGATTCTGTTGTAGGTTTATGCGCTGACTTCAAAAATATTTGTGTTTCTTTGGAGAAATGATAAGAAAGTACTTGAAATTATAAAAAATCAATCATCTTTTTCAATTATTATTTGAAATAACACTGCCGGACACCAACCAACTCGGCCAACGTTTTTGGGATCTTTTCGGTTTGATGAACTACAAAATATTTTAATAAAAACACGTGATTCTGTTGTAGGTTTATGCGCTGACTTCAAAAATATTTGTTTCTTTGGAGAAATGATAAGAAAGTACTTGAAATTATAAAAAATCAATCATCTTTTTCAATTATTATTTGAAATAAACACTGCCGGACACCAACCAACTCGGCCAACGTTTTTGGGATCTTTTCGGTTTGATGAACTACAAAATATTTTAATAAAAACGTGATTCTGTTGTAGGTTTATGCGCTGACTTCAAAAATATTTGTGTTTCTTTGGAGAAATGATAAGAAAGTACTTGAAATTATAAAAATCAATCATCTTTTTCAATTATTATTTGAAATAAACACTGCCGGACACCAACCAACTCGGCCAACGTTTTTGGGATGTTTTCGGTTTGATGAACTACAAAATATTTGAATAAAAACGTGATTCTTTTGTACGTTTATGCGCTGACTTCAAAAATATTTGTATTTCTTTGGAGAAATGATAAGAAAGTACTTGAAATTATAAAAAATCAATCATCTTTTTCAATTATTATTTGAAATAAACACTGCCGGACACCAACCAACTCGGCCAACGTTTTTGGGATGTATTCGGTTTGATGAACTACAAAATATTTGAATAAAAACGTGATTCTGTTGTAGGTTTATGCGCTGACTTCAAAAATATTTGTATTTCTTTGGAGAAATGATAAGAAAGTACTTGAAATTATAAAAAATCAATCATCTTTTTCAATTATTATTTGAAATAAACACTACCGGACACCAACCAACTCGGCCAACGTTTTTGGGATCTTTTCGGTTTGATGAACTACAAAATATTTTAATAAAAACGTGATTCTGTTGTAGGTTTATGCGCTGACTTCAAAAATATTTGTGTTCTTTGGAGAAATGATAAGAAAGTACTTGAAATTATAAAAAATCAATCATCTTTTTCAATTATTATTTGAAATAAACACTGCCGGACACCAACCAACTCGGCCAACGTTTTTGGGATGTTTTCGGTTTGATGAACTACAAAATATTTGAATAAAAAACGTGATTCTGTTGTAGGTTTATGCGCTGACTTCAAAAATATTTGTATTTCTTTGGAGAAATGATAAGAAAGTACTTGAAATTATAAAAAATCAATCATCTTTTTCAATTATTATTTGAAATAAACACTACCGGACACCAACCAACTCGGCCAACGTTTTTGGGATCTTTTCGGTTTGATGAACTACAAAATATTTTAATAAAAACGTGATTCTGTTGTAGGTTTATGCGCTGACTTCAAAAATATTTGTGTTTCTTTGGAGAAATGATAAGAAAGTACTTGAAATTATAAAAAATCAATCATCTTTTTCAATTATTATTTGAAATAAACACTGCCGGACACCAACCAACTCGGCCAACGTTTTTGGGATTTTTTCGGTTTGATGAACTACAAAAATTTGAATAAAAAACGTGATTCTGTTGTAGGTTTATGCGCTGACTTCAAAAAATTTGTATTTCTTTGGAGAAATGATAAGAAAGTACTTGAAATTATAAAAAATCAATCATTTCTCAATTATTATTTGAAATAAACACTGCCGGACACCAACCAACTCGGCCAACGTTTTGGGATTTCGGTTTGATGAACTACAAAATTTTAATAAAAACGTGATTCTGTTGTAGGTTTATGCGCTGACTTGAAAAATATTTGTGTCTTTGGAGAAATGATAAGAAAGTACTTGAAATTATAAAAAATCAATCATCTTTTTCAATTATTATTTGAAATAAACACTGCCGGACACCAACCAACTCGGCCAACGTTTTTGGGATTTTCGGTTTGATGAACTACAAAATATTTGAATAAAAACGTGATTCTGTTGTAGGTTTATGCGCTGACTTCAAAAATATTTGTATTCTTTGGAGAAATGATAAGAAAGTACTTGAAATTATAAAAAATCAATCATCTTTTTCAATTATTATTTGAAATAAACACTACCGGACACCAACCAACTCGGCCAACGTTTTGGGGATCTTTTCGGTTTGATGAACTACAAAATATTTTAATAAAAACACGTGATTCTGTTGTAGGTTTATGCGCTGACTTCAAAAATATTGTGTTTCTTTGGAGAAATGATAAGAAAGTACTGAAATTATAAAAAATCAATCATCTTTTTCAATTATTATTTGAAATAACACTGCCGGACACCAACCAACTCGGCCAACGTTTTTGGGATGTTTCGGTTTGATGAACTACAAAATATTGAATAAAAAACGTGATTCTGTTGTACGTTTATGCGCTGACTTCAAAAATATTTGTATTTCTTTGGAGAAATGATAAGAAAGTACTTGAAATTATAAAAAATCAATCATCTTTTTCAATTATTATTTGAAATAAACACTGCCGGACACCAACCAACTCGGCCAACGTTTTTGGGATGTTTTCGGTTTGATGAACTACAAAATATTTGAATAAAAACGTGATTTTGTTGTAGGTTTATGCGCTGACTTCAAAAATATTTGTATTTCTTTGGAGAAATGATAAGAAAGTACTTGAAAATTAAAAAATCAATCATCTTTTCAATATTATTTGAAATAAACACTAACGGACACCAACCAACTCGGCCAACGTTTTTGGGATCTTTTCGGTTTGATGAACTACAAAATATTTTAATAAAAACGTGATTCTGTTGTAGGTTTATGCGCTGACTTCAAAAATATTTGTGTTTCTTTGGAGAAATGATAAGAAAGTACTTGAAATTAAAAAATCAATCATCTTTTCAATTATTATTTGAAATAACACTGCCGGACACCAACCAATTCGGCAACGTTTTTGGGATCTTTTCGGTTTGATGAACTACAAAATATTTTAATAAAAACGTGATTCTGTTGTAGGTTTATGCGCTGACTTGAAAAATATTTGTTTCTTTGGAGAAATGACAAGAAAGTACTTGAAATTATAAAAAATCAATCATCTTTTTCAATTATTTTGAAATAAACACTGCGGACACCAACCAACTCGGCCAACGTTTTTGGGATCTTTTCGGTTTGATGAACTACAAAATATTTAATAAAAACACGTGATTCTGTTGTAGGTTTATGCGCGACTTCAAAAATATTTGTTTCTTTGGAGAAATGATAAGAAAGTACTTGAAATTATAAAAAATCAATCATCTTTTTCAATTATTATTTGAAATAAACACTGCCGGACACCAACCAACTCGGCCAACGTTTTGGGATCTTTTCGGTTGATGAACTACAAATATTTTAATAAAAAACGTGATTCTGTTGTAGGTTTATGCGCTGACTTCAAAAATATTGTGTTTCTTTGGAGAAATGATAAAGAAAGTACTTGAAATTTATAAAAAATCATCATCTTTTCAATTATATTTGAAATAAACACTGCCGGACACAACCAAACTCGGCAAACGTTTTTGGGATGTTTTCGGTTTGATGAACTACAAAATATTTGAATAAAAACGTGATTCTTTTGTACGTTTATGCGCTGACTTCAAAAATATTTGTGTTTCTTTGGAGAAATGATAAGAAAGTACTTGAAATTATAAAAAATCAATCATCTTTTTCAATTATTATTTGAAATAAACACTGCCGGACACCAACCAACTCGGCCAACGTTTTGGGATGTTTTCGGTTTGATGAACTACAAAATATTTGAATAAAACGTGATTCTGTTGTAGGTTTATGCGCTGACTTCAAAAATATTTGTATTTCTTTGGAGAAATGATAAGAAAGTACTTGAAATTATAAAAAATCAATCATCTTTTTCAATTATTATTTGAAATAAACACTACCGGACACCAACCAACTCGGCCAACGTTTTTGGGATCTTTTCGGTTTGATGAACTACAAAATATTTTAATAAAAACGTGATTCTGTTGTAGGTTTATGCGCTGACTTCAAAAATATTTGTTTCTTTGGAGAAATGATAAGAAAGTACTTGAAATTATAAAAATCAATCATCTTTTTCAATTATTATTTGAAATAAACACTGCCGGACACCAACCAACTCGGCCAACGTTTTTGGGATTTTTTCGGTTTGATGAACTACAAAATATTTGAATAAAAACACGTGATTCTGTTGTAGGTTTATGCGCTGACTTCAAAAATATTTGTTTCTTTGGAGAAATGATAAGAAAGTACTTGAAATTATAAAAAATCAATCATCTTTCTCAATTATTATTTGAAATAAACACTGCCGGACACCAAACAACTCGGCCAACGTTTTTGGGATCTTTTCGGTTTGATGAACTACAAAATATTTTAATAAAAACGTGATTCTGTTGTAGGTTTATGCGCTGACTTCAAAAATATTTGTGTTTCTTTGGAGAAATGATAAGAAAGTACTTGAAATTATAAAAAATCAATCATCTTTTTCAATTATTATTTGAAATAAACACTGCCGGACACCAACCAACTCGGCCAACGTTTTTGGGATGTTTTCGGTTTGATGAACTACAAAATATTTGAATAAAAACGTGATTCTGTTGTAGGTTTATGCGCTGACTTCAAAAATATTTGTATTTCTTTGGAGAAATGATAAGAAAGTACTTGAAATTATAAAAAATCAATCATCTTTTTCAATTATTATTTGAAATAAACACTACCGGACACCAACCAACTCGGCCAACGTTTTGGGATCTTTTCGGTTTGATGAACTACAAAATATTTTAATAAAAACACGTGATTCTGTTGTAGGTTTATGCGCTGACTTCAAAAATATTTGTGTTTCTTTGGAGAAATGATAAGAAAGTACTTGAAATTATAAAAAATCAATCATCTTTTTCAATTATTATTTGAAATAACACTGCCGGACACCAACCAACTCGGCCAACGTTTTTGGGATGTTTTCGGTTTGATGAACTACAAAATATTTGAATAAAAACGTGATTCTGTTGTACGTTTATGCGCTGACTTCAAAAATATTTGTATTTCTTTGGAGAAATGATAAGAAAGTACTTGAAATTATAAAAAATCAATCATCTTTTTCAATTATTATTTGAAATAAACACTGCCGGACACCAATCAACTCGGCCAACGTTTTTGGGATGTTTTCGGTTTGATGAACTACAAAATATTTGAATAAAAACGTGATTTTGTTGTAGGTTTATGCGCTGACTTCAAAAATATTTGTATTTCTTTGGAGAAATGATAAGAAAGTACTTGAAATTATAAAAAATCAATCATCTTTTTCAATTATTATTTGAAATAAACACTACCGGACACCAACCAACTCGGCCAACGTTTTTGGGATCTTTTCGGTTTGATGAACTACAAAATATTTTAATAAAAACGTGATTCTGTTGTAGGTTTATGCGCTGACTTCAAAAATATTTGTGTTTCTTTGGAGAAATGATAAGAAAGTACTTGAAATTATAAAAAATCAATCATCTTTTTCAATTATTATTTGAAATAACACTGCCGGACACCAACCAATTCGGCCAACGTTTTTGGGATCTTTTCGGTTTGATGAACTACAAAATATTTTAATAAAAACGTGATTCTGTTGTAGGTTTATGCGCTGACTTGAAAAATATTTGTTTCTTTGGAGAAATGACAAGAAAGTACTTGAAATTATAAAAAATCAATCATCTTTTTCAATTATTTTTTGAAATAAACACTGCCGGACACCAACCAACTCGGCCAACGTTTTTGGGATCTTTTCGGTTTGATGAACTACAAAATATTTTAATAAAAACACGTGATTCTGTTGTAGGTTTATGCGCTGACTTCAAAAATATTTGTTTCTTTGGAGAAATGATAAGAAAGTACTTGAAATTATAAAAAATCAATCATCTTTTTCAATTATTATTTGAAATAAACACTGCCGGACACCAACCAACTCGGGCAACGTTTTTGGGATCTTTTCGGTTTGATGAACTACAAAATATTTTAATAAAAACGTGATTCTGTTGTAGGTTTATGCGCTGACTTCAAAAATATTTGTGTTTCTTTGGAGAAATGATAAGAAAGTACTTGAAATTATAAAAAATCAATCATCTTTTTCAATTATTATTTGAAATAAACACTGCCGGACACCAACCAACTCGGCCAACGTTTTTGGGATGTTTTCGGTTTGATGAACTACAAAATATTTGAATAAAAACGTGATTCTGTTGTAGGTTTATGCGCTGACTTCAAAAATATTTGTATTTCTTTGGAGAAATGATAAGAAAGTACTTGAAATTATAAAAAATCAATCATATTTTTCAATTATTATTTGAAATAAACACTACCGGACACCAACCAACTCAGCCAACGTTTTGGGGATCTTTTCGGTTTGATGAACTACAAAATATTTTAATAAGAACACGTGATTCTGTTGTAGGTTTATGCGCTGACTTCAAAAATATTTGTGTTTCTTTGGAGAAATGATAAGAAAGTACTTGAAATTATAAAAAATCAATCATCTTTTTCAATTATTATTTGAAATAAACACTGCCGGACACCAACCAACTCGGCCAACGTTTTTGGGATGTTTTCGGTTTGATGAACTACAAAATATTTGAATAAAAACGTGATTCTGTTGTAGGTTTATGCGCTGACTTCAAAAATATTTGTATTTCTTTGGAGAAATGATAAGAAAGTACTTGAAATTATAAAAAATCAATCATCTTTTTCAATTATTATTTGAAATAAACACTACCGGACACCAACCAACTCGGCCAACGTTTTGGGGATCTTTTCGGTTTGATGAACTACAAAATATTTTAATAAAAACACGTGATTCTGTTGTAGGTTTATGCGCTGACTTCAAAAATGTTGTGTTTCTTTGGAGAAATGATAACAAAGTACTTGAAAGTATAAAAAATCAATCATCTTTTTCAATTATTATTTGAAATAACACTGCCGGACACCAACCAACTCGGCCAACGTTTTTGGGATCTTTTCGGTTTGATGAACTACAAAATATTTTAATAAAAACGTGATTCTGTTGTAGGTTTATGCGCTGACTTCAAAAATATTTGTTTCTTTGGAGAAATGATAAGAAAGTACTTGAAATTATAAAAAATCAATCATCTTTTTCAATTATTTTTTGAAATAAACACTGCCGGACACCAACCAACTCGGCCAACGTTTTTGGGATCTTTTCGGTTTGATGAACTACAAAATATTTTAATAAAAACACGTGATTCTGTTGTAGGTTTATGCGCTGACTTCAAAAATATTTGTTTCTTTGGAGAAATGATAAGAAAGTACTTGAAATTATAAAAAATCAATCATCTTTTTCAATTATTATTTGAAATAAACACTGCCGGACACCAACCAACTCGGCCAACGTTTTTGGGATCTTTTCGGTTGATGAACTACAAAATATTTAATAAAAACGTGATTCTGTTGTAGGTTTATGCGCTGACTTCAAAAATATTTGTGTTTCTTTGGAGAAATGATAAGAAAGTACTTGAAATTATAAAAAA